>CAUYTI010119819.1:0-11626 GCA_963575145.1 Galago senegalensis
CGCTGCCTTCACCACCGCGGCCCGGAACTTCGTTTCCCGGAGGCTGGCCGACTCCGGCTCGAGCAGCCCGGAACGAGAGATGACGGGCCCACACGGAGCAGGGTTCGGCCCGCATGGCCGTCATCTCATCCTCCAGCTCCTGCAATACCAAAACTGGTTTGTAGAGTACGTTCCCGTTGCTTCCCGCACTTGGAAAGAACCGATATCGGTAATTCATAATAACTACTATTAACTGTAGCTACATCGCACTAGATGATGGTGAAAAAGTGAAATCTTAAATGATTACTCTGTGATCTGGGGTGCATTCTGCGGGGTAATATAAAGTGATTTGACATCAGGCAACTATGGGGAGGGCATAGCTCTGACCCTAGGATCACAGGACCCCAGGCTGTCCCCTACCTGCTAAGATTCGTGCCAGGGCCGTGGGCAATGGGGGACTGCACATCACCGGGACTGGAGCTGAGTGGGCTAAGGTACCTCCTGGTTCCAGGCCTGAGGGTGGGACCAGCAGGGATGCAGGCAGGGTGGCCGGGGAGGCTGAGACAAGAGAAGAGCATGGGTGGATGTGAGTGCCCTTTCACCCAACATTTCCTCACTCTGACATCAATTCTGATCCTGCTGTAAATAGGAACTTGAGTCAAGGAGAGCCCGCTACTCCACACACCTCCCCCTTTATAATCCAGTGAGATTGTTTCACGGATACAGTTTTATTTCCACTAAAGCATTTTAGAGGATGAAGATTGGCAGGATGAAAATTACAAAAGGTACTTTCTAGAAGGGGCAGACACTAACACACCCCTGTATTTTCTTTTCCTGCACTTAATACAAGTGCTGTATGGTTCATGGGGCGGAGAGGTGAGTCACACCTTCTGACGGGCGGGTAGTTCTCATCCAGGCATCTCTGGGAGCTGCGTCTGTGAAGTCCTGTCCCTGCGGCCTGATTGGCAGGGTGTTGGCAGGGTGTTGGCAGCAGCCACAGTGGACGCTCAGTATCTGTTTGACGGAGGAATGAAAGTGAATGAAGTAACCAATGCATATGAATAAAATCATAACCTGAAATTACAAATGAATGAATGCAAACGGCAGCGAGAGGGCGGTTGTGAAGATCACTTAGTCCCCATTCGGTGTCCTTGTGTCTCTGGGCGCTGGGAGGGTGAAGACCCTGCATCTCAGAGGGGCTCTGGGCAACACTGGCGGCAGCTCTCGCATCGCTGCAATCAGAGAATCACTGGGGGCTGGAGGCAGACGGCCCGAGCTCGGAGGGAAAAGGAGAGCAGACCATTCCTTCCTTCTGCTTTCACTCTAGGAAAGCTTGGGGAGAGGGAAACAGCGTGTGGAGTGGCTGGAAGAGCCGTGAAATGACGGCGTGCTGGACTCGGGCAAGAGATGGCAGCCAGGGGACCCAGAGCACACACGGAGCACAGGGCACGCACACCACAGAAACACACAACACACACACTGTGCACACACACCATGCACACACACTGTGCACACACCACAGAAACACACCCATCACACACACCGTGCACACACAGCACACACCACAGAAACACACAGCACACACTGTGCACACACAGAAACACACAGCACACACACCATGCACACACCACAGAAACACACAGCACACACACTGTGCACACACACCACGCACACACACTGTGCACACACCACAGAAACACACCCATCACACACACCATGCACACCACAGAAACACACAGCACACACACTGTGCACACAGACCATGCACACACACTGTGCACACACCACAGAAACACACAGCACACACTGTGCACACACAGCATGCACACACAGCACACACCACAGAAACACACCCATCACACACACCATGCACACACAGCACACACCACAGAAACACACAGCACACACACCATGCACACCACAGGAACACACCCGTCACACACATCATGCACACACCAAAGAAACACACAGCACACACACCATGCACACCACAGAAACACACAGCACACACACCATGCACACACCACAGAAACACACAGCACACACCATGCACACACCACAGGAACACACAGCACACACACACCATGCACACACCACAGAAACACACCCATCACACACACCATGCACACCACAGAAACACACCCATCACACACACCATGCACACCACAGAAACACACCCATCACACACCATGCACACACGAAGCACACCACAGAAACACACACCATGCACACACAGCATGCACCACAGAAACCTGTCGCACACACCATGCACACACAGCACACACAGATAACACACCCCACACACAGCATACATGTGGAGAAGACACACACGATACACACACACCACACATACCACACTTATGGAACAGACACATCACACACACAGTACTCACACCCCATACATACCCCGAGCACATAATCACCCACACCACACACTACAAACACACACTAATTTAAATACAGGAGTTTTTACCCTTAGGTTGTTTTTCCAACAAATGTAAACTTTTCAGTGACTTTTACTGCCACACGTTGGACTAGGATGAGAACATGCAGGGGCAAAGGCGGAGCCCATGTTCCCAGAAACTGAGGATGATGTGTGGAACCTGAGTAGGTCAGCTGATGACTGCAACCTGTCCTCAGGATGCAGAGCGGGGCAGGGCACAGCAGGCCGCACACCCCCGACCCGGCATCCCCCTTTGGAAGGTGGTTCAGTGGAGGAGTCTCCACCTTGTCCCTGAAGGAAAGTTCTGGCAGGCCCACAAATGTTCTGATCATTCTCAGGCAGTTCACAAGGTGAGAGTCTTTGTAAGAAACCAAACTGAGCCTTGATTCAGAAATGGGGAAGCAGATGCTAATTTGCTGGTCAGTGGGTCCAGCCCCCCCTTCCCCAGCTATCCCCTCCAGGAGGGCTGTGGCCTGGACCCTCACCTTTCTCCACACTCCACCTTCCACCACCTTCTGACTGTGCTGCTAGGGAAGTGTCTGGAAGGGCAAGTCCTAACAAGTGGCCATGTTATGAAAGGACTCCGTGCCCCTCGGCCTGGCCTCTGTAAGGGTCCAGACCTTGTGAACACTGCAGATTCCAAAGCCTGTTCATGTCGATGGTGAAGAGCCTTCATTTTGTGGTCACCAGCTTCTCCGTTTCCTGCGACCCCAGCTTCTCCTCTGCTGAGGGCTGGTCTACACTCGGGACAGGCCATAGCAAGATGACCCCGCACAGCTGGGACGGTGCTTACACGGAGTCCCGTGGGACACTCACTCATTCTTGAACTAACTCCTGACACCAAGACTCAGCTTGGCCACCACTACTTATGTCCCCATCGGGCGAATTTACAGGCTTGATTCAGACACAGCCCACTGTGTCCCCAAGGTCCAGAGGACACGTTTAAACACTCCAGGTGGTCCTGGCCAAGCCTATCTCAGTAGGGAAAAGCCCAGGGTTAGGAAACGCCTACCGTCTCCATGGGAGGTGGGACTTGGACCCTCAGCAGCCCTTATTCAGGAGCCTTCAAGACCCCTCTACACAATTGCTTGTGTTCCAGGGGACACTGTGCTCAGCCATTCTGCTCCAAGCGTGTGAAATTCTTACAGATGTTCTATCGCACAATTCATTTTGGTAGTTTTTCTTTCAGTGCCTCAGTAAAAAAAAAAAAAAAAAAAAAAAAAATCACTAGATAAATGCAGCATAGCAGGAATTAATTCACCCACATTTCTGCCCCTGGGAACATTTCCTTTCCGAGGAATGTTTGTGAACTGGGAATTACCAAGAAAAAGCAAAGCTGACCCTCAGATATTTTGAGAGTTTCATTAGATCTAGGGGCAGGTAAAGGGAAACTCAGGTCAGTGAGATTTTCATACTGAGTATATTTGTTATATTCTAATTCTCAGAAAATAGATGGCCAATGTGAGTCAGTGAAATGAGATCGCTTTGTCTATAAAAGAGACCCAAGCAGATTTCAGTGCAAATTAAATAAATAAATAAGTAAATCATTTGGTAGCTCAAGGCAAAAATTCTCCTGTGTCTTCTGTATAGGGAAAGAATAATTTATACCGCAAGGAAGGCCCAATCCTGGCGCCCTGCTACAGAATTACATCTGTTTAACATGCGTTAGGCTTGCTGACAGAGTAGACACACTTTAATATGTAGCAATTTCACCAAACAAGTAAAGCACGATAAATCATTCTCTTCTACTAGTGAAACCCAAGAGGCCAGAATGGCCTGTAGTCAGATTCGCCTGCCACCTTCCTTAACCAAACACTTACGAGAACATGACTTTCACTCTGAGATGTACTTAACTTCTACTCTGTAATTTAGGTCATAATGTTATCCTCCGTCATTCTTTGCTTAACAACATGCTATCCCCATAGTTAATTTTAAGCAAAGAATAAACTTGGATATTTTAAGTTTGGAATACTGAATACTCCAAAATACTGTAAGGGAGGGGGGAGGAATCATGATATCTATGGGATACACATACACACATGGGCACACACAAAATTTAATTCTGAGTAATTCATAAATACTTTGTGATTTTAAATATAGTAGAAGCTCTGTAAGCTGACCACCCCAGGGGCTGGAACAAACTAGTTAACACACAGAGTGAGGCCACAGGGGGAACTGGGTCCACTGTATCCATACACACGTGTGTTACAGGTCTGGACTGTGACGGTTAGGTCAGTGTAAGGAGGTGCTCGGGGTAGGCAAGTGATCAGCCATGAAGTGTAGGTACACACGCACATATAAGGGAAAATCTTCCCATGGACACACAGAGAGGAAGACATATACTCCACGGCTGTTATCTGCATTGCTTTGTGTGTATTTGTTTATTTAATTTTATTTATTTATTTATTTTTGAGACAGAGTCACCCTGGGTAGAGTGCCCTGGCATCACAGCTCACAGCATCCTCAAACTCTGGGGCTTAAGCAATTCTCTTGCCTCAGCTTCCCAAGTAGCTGGGACTACAGGTGCCCGCCACAACACCTGGAGATTTGTTGTTGTTGTTGTTGTCATTGTTGTTTATCAGGCCTGGACTGGGTTCAAACCCACCAGCCCTAGTGCACGTGGCCAGTGCCCTAACCACTGAGTTACAGGCGTGGGCCTCTTTGTGTGTATTTGGAATGCATTTACTTTAACAATTTACAAAGATAAATTAGAAAGCAACAATTAGATTATAAAACATTTTTCAAAGGGTCTTTCATCTGGGAAGTTCGTGGAACTCAGCAGACTGAGTCTTCTGTGGTGCTGAGGATGTTCCTGCTCTCCATGCCCGTGGTGAGTGGGGAACGGGGGGCTTCACTTCCTCACTTGGTGCCTCCCCGTGCTTTGCAGATACTGTGATTCCTACACAATGAAGGAAACTCTGCCTCTAGCAAGATGATTGGTGCCGTTTTCCCCGCAGTACGTGCTCCCTTTATCTGTGCCTCACATTATGGTAATTGGCATATTTCAGCTCCGTCACTACGATGGCATCTGTGCTGGTGAACTCTGCTCAGTGATCTGTGACGTTACTGGGGTGATTGTTCTGAGCTTCAGGACCTGCACCTGTGTACGACGGTGAACAGACGCGATCGGGTGTGTTCTGACTCTCTGCTGACCCTCTGCTCCCCTCACTTCTCTCCCTCATTCTCAGAACTCCCTATTTCTTGAGAAATGGCAATATTTAAATTAAGTCAGTGAGTAACTGAACGTTGACTCCTAAGTGTTCAAATGAAGGAAATAGATGTGTATCTTACACTTTAAATAGAAAGTTAGGGATGAGTTTCAATCCATCCAGGTCAACATAAAAGATGCAAAGTCTCCATCTTTTCTTATGGCTACCTTGGAAGTGAGAACAATGCAACCTAAAATTTTGTACCTTTATATTAATTTGAAATAAAAATAAATTAAAAAATAAAAGAAAAGTTAGGAATGATTAGGCTTAGTGAGCAAGGAACGCCCAAAGCTGAGAGAGGTCAAAGGCTAGGTCTCTTGTGCCCAATACTTAGTCTATTGTGAATATAAAGGAAGAGTTCCTGAAGGAGGTTGAGAATCCGCCTCCAGTGAACACGTGGATAGTAAGAAGCCTCATGACTGACACAGAGGAGGTTTCAGTGGTCTTGGTAGATAATCCAACCAACCCCACAACGTTGCCTAATCAGAGCAAGGCCCCGACTCGCTTCAATCTTACGAAGGCTGACAGAGGTGAGGAAGCTGAGGAAGAGAAGGTTGAAGCTTACAGAGGTTAGTTCAAGGGATTTGAGGAAACATTTCAGCTTCATAATATAAAAGTCACGGGGAATCCGCAAACATTGACGTAGAAGCTGCAGCATGTTATCCAGAAGATGGAGGTAAGATCATGGATGAAGCTGGCTACACTGCACAACTGGTTTTCAACGTAGAAAGAAAGTCTTCCATTGGAAGAAGATGCCATCTGGGACTTCAATAGCTGGAGAAAAGTTGATTCCATGGCTTCAGAGCTTCCATAGTCATGGTGACCCCTGTGTTAGGGGCTGATGGAACTGGTTAATTTAAGTTGAAGTCAGCACTCACTCATCATTCTGACAATCTGAGAGAGGGCTCTTCTGAGTTATGCTGAATCTACTTTTCCTGTGTTCTATAAATAAGACAACTCGACCTGGATAACGCCACATCTGTTTACAGCATATTTGAAGCCCACTGTTGAGATTCACTGCTCAGAAAAGAAGTTTGCTTTCAAAATATCACGGCTCACAGGTGGCCACTGTGGCTCAAAGGAGTAGGGTGCTGGCCCCATACACCAGGGGTGACAGGTCCAAACCCAGCCCCAGCCAAAAACTGCAAATAAATAAGTAAATAGATATCAATGCCCATGAACAAGGCACCTGCTCACCACAGAGCTATGATGGAGATGTACAGGGGGTGATGTCATTTTCATAAACGCTTATTCAATAGCCATTCAAGTAGTGACGCTGATTTTCAAGTTTTGTTATTGGAGACACACACATTTTGTAAAGCTACAGCTGCTGTAGATAATGACTCCTCTGACGGATCTGGGCAAAGTGAACTGAAAACCTTTTGGAAAGGACTTGCGAAGCCAGATGCTGTTAAGAACATATGTGATTCACAAGAGGTCAAAATATCAACATTAGTAAAATCTGGAAGAAGTTGATTCCAATCTTCAGGGATGACTTTCAGGGGTTCTAGATGTCAGTGGAAGAAATCACTTTGGGGATCGTGGAAACAGCAAGAGGACTAGAAGCAGGGGTGGAGCCTGAAGATGGGACTGAACAGCCAGATCTCACGACTTGGAAGGATGTGGTTTCTTGAGACGGAGCTTGATCCTAGTGAAGATGCTGCAGGCAGTGTGGAAATTACAGCAAAGAACTTAGACTGCTGCTTAAACTCAGCTAATAAAGCAGCGGCAGGTTTAAGAGAACTGACTCCAGTTTTGAAATAAGTTCTATTGTGGGTAACATGCTCTCTAGCAGGGCATCCTACAGTGAAATCATGTGTGTAAGGAAGAGCCAATCATGCACCAAACTTCTCTGCTGTTTTATTTCCAGAAATTGCCGCAGCTGCCCCAACCTTCACCAGCCTCTGCCCTGGTCGGTCAGCACCATGGCCACGGAGGCAAGAACCTCACCAGCAACAAGGGAGGACTCGCTGCAGGCTCAGAGGATTATTCACAATTTTTTTTAGGAGTAATGTTTTAAAATTAGAGTATGCCCATTTCTTTTTAGATACGATGCCATTGCATGGTTAAACTACAACATAGTGTGAAGATAAATTTTATATACGTTGGGAGAACAAAATTTACAAAAACAGGATTCTCTTCATATGACATCAACTTTGTCACAGTGGTTTAGAATGGAAGCCAGGTCATCTTCAAGGGACAGCTGCAGCTGGGCACTGAGTAGAGGAGGCTGTTTCTCTTGGTTCCTTCCCCTCGGGTACTTATGATGGCCACAAATATCTGCCGGAGATCCTGATTCAGACCCTGCTATAAGGAAATTCTATGAAGCAAATGGGAAATTCTACAAAAGCAAATGAATAAAAAAAGGCAGATTTTTAATAATGTGACATAACAAAGAAAATCCATGTGAATTATTCTCCATTAACCATATTATATATAATCCACATCACTGAGCTTCTCTATTTTTTTTTCTTAGTTTTATTCCAAATCAGTGCAAGAATCCAAGTTAGGAAGAATCAGGGTTCCTCCCTGGAGGTTTCCTGTGCATTAGGGGTTGTCTTCACGTGCACACACACAGAAAATGTGCAATTTTGCAACAGACTGCAATTTAAGGAGAATTAAAACAAAATCCATCATTTATGTAGAAAACAAGCACCATTTTGGTCAGTGGGAAATAGCTCTGGCATGTAGTGGATGCTTCTGTTTTCCTACATGCAACTGACAGTCAACTCCAAGCACAAGGAAAGACACTGTACAGGATGGGAGCTGTGCAGCCAGCATGCTCTGCTGTCTGCTTGCCTGAAAGTGGCACTGACCCCTCAGGCCCCTCTGTCCTCCCCCTGCATCCTCTTTTTTAAAAACAATATTTTGTACATTTTTATTTCACATTATTCTAAACGGAAAGACGCTTTATCCTGGTTTGAGAGGAAATGTACTTTGTACTGATGGAGCAATGATGAGATAGGTTTCAAGACATTCATTACTATATTGGAGATTCCTTTTTTTATTTATTAAATTATAGCTGTGTACATTAATGCATTTATGGGGTACTGGTGGTTTTATATACAATTATAACATAGCCTTCACTGCACTTTCTTAATTATTGTGTTAAGACATTTATACTCTACACTTAGTAGGGTAAGGGGAGAGCCCACACCTGCGGTGCATTTTGCAAGGGTACATATACTGGAGATGCTTTATTGGCAAGCTGCCCACACATGGGACTGGGCGGGTGAGGAAAAGATCGATCCCCTGGGTGATTTTTTCCGTCATTACATTAAATCACATGTTTGGGGGGATGATTTTTTTCTGGGTGATTGTTGTTTCATATTGTGAATCCCTTCAATCACAGTTACCGTAGTTGGCTTATCCATTCATCCTTTCCTTCTTCAGTCATCTGCAATGTGGCAGTTTCCTTGCCAGAGACTCCAGATACAGGAAGAGAATAGATGAACAGACAGAGCTGTCTTCATCGCCAAAGGCGTTTCTGAATCTGCCCTGTCTGTCACGCAGGCCAATGGGCAGTCTCAGCACCAGCACCTCGTAAACCACCTTCCAACCCCCCTGGGTCAGCTCCAGCGTCCCCTCTGCCTGCCGGCAAATCCGTGCTGGTGTCTCCGTCCAGCCGCTCTACCCTGGACTACAGACAGCTCCAACTTTGAGCACCATTGAATTGTCTTTCTTTTCCCTTCCTGTCCGATTTCCTGGGTGGATTTTGGTGCTGTGTTGTTAGACGTTCATACTTATTTTATGTCCTATCTTCTTTATATGTTGACCATCAAAAATATGTATTTTTCTAGACTAGTAGTTCTTGTATAAAAATGTATTTTGTTGATATTAATATGGTCACTCTAGCTCTATTAAGGTTATTGTTTCCATTTCATACCTTTTTCAGTAATTCTACCTTAGACCTATTTGTGTCTTTAAATCTAAACTGACGTGTCTCTCATCAATATTTTTCATTATCCAGTCTCCGATTACCTCTGCATTTTTCACATAGAATTTACATCTGCTACTTGTATTTTTTTTTCTATTTGTCTTAGGTTTTAAGTTCCTCTGATCTACTTTTTCTGCCTTGCTTTTGTGTTAAATAAATGTTTTTTAGGAAATCATAGTGGATCCTCTTAATGGCTATAGCTTCAGTTATTTTCTTAGTGGTTGTCCCACAGATAAAAATTTGCACCTAAACACAGCACCATAGATTTCAGCATTATGTTCACTTAACTTCAGTAAAATGTAGAACATTTTTTACAAATTTTGTGCCTCTGTTTTGTGCTATAATAGTTATATATGTTATCTTTATTTCTATACATGTTATAAATATAACAATAAAATATTTTAATTACTACCTTAAGTCTTGTAAATAAGAGAAAGGGAGAAAAAAGAAAAGTAAACTTGTATGTATAACTGACATATGGTACATAGATATTTTATAATAAAGAGCCACATATCTGGGTGGCGCCTGTGGCTCAAAGGAATAAGGCACTGGTGCCATATGCTGGAGGTGGTGGGTTCAGACCCAGCCCTGGCCAAATAATAATAATAATAATAATAAATTTTTTAAAAAGAGTCACATATCCACGTGTATATATATGTGTGTGTGTGTGTGTGTGAGAGAGAGAGAGAAGAGAAAATGACATTAACCCACTTATTTTCTAATCGTCTTTAGTTATTCCTGTGTGTTTAATCCATTCTACAATATTCTGTGGTATCATTTTGCTCTAGCCTGAGGAACTTCTTTGAAGATATTTTACAAGTAGAGTATACAAGCAATAAAATATCTAGGTTCTGATTGATGTAGGGAAGTCCTCATGCTACCTTTACTGTGAGAAATAGTTTTCCTGACAGTGATTTCGAGGTTATCACACGACGATTTCCATCTATTACTCCTGGCCTAGCTACCTTGCTGCTGATGAGGCAGCCGTAAACACAGATGTCTCTCTAAAATGGAAACAGATTTCTTTCCTGCTGATTTCAAGTAAGATTTTTATTTTTACATCATTGGCTATCAACGTATTAACAACAGCCTATCTCATCTAAAGGTGTGGGTCCCTTTGGAACTTTCCTGCTTGGGGTTTGCTGGACTTAACAGATCATCAGGCTGTGACTTTTTTGCCATCATTGTTCAAATACCTACTCTGCCCTTGTCTCTCTTATCTCCTTCTAAACCGGCCATGCCACACACATCCTGTAAGGTTCTGCTGCTCTCTTCATTTTTCTTTATTACTCTCTATTCATAGAGTTGGACATTTTATATTTATCTACATGGGGTCCTCCTGGACCACAGTCCCCTGCAGCATAAACTCTACCTAGCTTCCTACCGTGGACCACTGTCCCCTCCAGCACAAACTCTACCCAGTTTCCTACCGTAGACCACGGTCCCCTGCAGCACAAACTCTACCCAGGTTCCTACCGTGGACCACAGTCCGCTTCAGCACAAACTCTACCCAGCTTCCTACCGTGGACCACAGTCCCCTGTAGCACAAACTCTACCCAGATCCCTACTGTGGATCACGGTCCCCTGCAGCACAAACTCTACCCAGGTCCCTACTGTGGATCACTGTCCCCTGCAGCACAAACTCTACCCAGGTTCCTACCATGGACCACTGTCCCCTCTAGCACAAACTCTACCCAGGTTCCCACCGTGGACCACAGTCTCCTCCAGCACAAACTCTACGCAGGTTCCCACCGTGGACCACGGTCCCCTGCAGCACAAACTCTACCCAGGTTCCTACCGTGGAGCAGGGTCCGCTCCAGCACAAACTCTACCCAGGTTCCTACCGTGGACCACAGTCCCCTGCAGCACAAACTCTACCCAGGTTCCTACCGTGGACCACGGTCCCCTCCAGCACAAACTCTACCCAGGTTCCTACCGTAGACCACGGTCCCCTGTAGCACAAACTCTACCCAGGTTCCTACCGTGGACCACGGTCCCCTCCAGCACAAACTTTACCCAGGTTCCTACCGTGGACCAAGGTCCCCTCCAGCACAAACT
>CAUYTI010119821.1:0-14499 GCA_963575145.1 Galago senegalensis
AGCCCCAGGAAAGTTTCACTATACCCCTCCTAAATGGTTTCTTATCACTTTGCGTTCTGATCATTGGGAAATTAGGGTGTAGTATTTAAATCCTCTGTCAGTTCTGAGCAAAGTATCACAAGAATGGAGGAAAAAGTATCCAATGTACACACCCCTATTATGAAACAAATTTATACCTTTTATATGAAAGCTATAACCAAATAGCCTAAGAATATGGGGAGGGGGAAGGGAGAAGCGGGGGGAATGGGTGGAGGGAGGGGGATTGAAGGGATCACTTCTGAGGTTTATCTTATAGGGATACAGGTGAATCTTTCTAAGAGTAGAATGTGAACGTTTTTAAACAATAACTGAGAAAATGACATGAGGGCTGTGTTGACCAGTTTGATGGAAGTATTTCGGTTTGCATGTGAAAACCCCACACGGTACCCCAGAAGTGCATTAATGTACATAGTTACCATTCAATAAAAAATAAAAGATAAAAAAAATAAAAAAAAATAAATCATCTGTCAGAGCCTGTCCCCTCAATGATGGTGTAGGACATGGTGGGCAAACTTTTTCTGTAAAGAGCCAGGTAGCAGATATTAAAGCTTTGTGGGGCACATGGACTGTGTCACAGCTACTCAGTTCTGTCCTCATGGCATGAAAGCAGCCAAAGATAATATGCAAATTAGTAGGCTTGCCTATGTTACAATAAAAGTTTATTTACAAAAAGAAAAAGAAGGCAGAGTGGGTTCCTCTTCTGGACTGCAGGTTGTCAGTCTCTGATCTGAGCCTCCTAATGAGCGTGGAATTGGCTTATCTTTCCTAGTATCTCTCGCACTTAGCTCAGTCCCTGGATTGCAGGCTGGCTTAATAACTGTTCATTGAACTGAGAGCATCTCAGCCCCTCCAGATCATCATGTGTCAGATGCTTATTCTCAGTTTTCTTAGAGTCCAATCAGGTTGCTGTTCAGCATCTCTAATTTTGTACCCGGCAGGTGTGCCTCATTTGAGGAGGAGAAGTGAGTCAGTACAGACCTAAATTATTCGGTCACGTTCCAACACAGAGATCTGAGCACTTGGCCCGAGCATCTAAAGCTTTTGTTTAACTTTCTCAGGTATCCCGTTGCCCTCAGGTCTGTGGCTCTCCTTGAAACCAGCCGCACTGCTGTCTGTGACCTGTTTATTGAAAGCTGTGTAACTAAGTACAGTAATAGAATTTTTCAATCAATACCCAATTGTAGCAGGAGCTGGTGGAGAGATTTGAAGGCAGCCGTACCATGCTGAGATAACTTGGTGTCACTAAGAAATCAGGGAGCAGAGAGCAGTATTAATTGAGTTCTATCAATCATACACGTGGGTGTTGGGCCTGAAATTTGGTGCAGAAGATATAATACCACTTGATGTGTATTTAGTTTGTGTAAAACCAGACAGCACGCTCGTCTGAACTCAGCCGAATGACATTCAGCGAGTGTAGGCTTCTCATAACAATTTTATACTTTTTCCCTGCTCCAAAATCCAATAGTATCTTCTATGTACACAGCGTACAAGAAAGAGGAGTGGTATGTAATGATGGCCCTGGGAGAATTGATGCAGAGAGGGAATAGAGCCTAACAGAAAGCTAATTGAAAGTCAAAAGATCTGGGATTCCAATTCTAGCTGTGCTACCTACTAGCACTGTTTTAGATGTGAATCAAGTCACACCGGGAACATCAGTTTTCCTGTCTCTAGAATGGGGATTATGCCTGCCTGCCTCATCTTAGTATTTCAGTGAACCTCAAAGCCAGTTTGGGCTGTGAAAAGTGTGATGCAGTGACAGTCTTTCTTTTACGAACATCTTAATTATTCTGTCTCTTCGGGGAATGATGTGTCAACGCCAAGTGAATATTTCTTGTAATTTAATCCTTTAAGTGCCAGACTTTAAATGGAACACTTTTTATGGAAGTCTTTCCCAAAGCATGCACAATGAACCAACTGCTTTATTACGCTGAATACACACATCCCATGAAAATGTTACCCATTTGTAGCTCAGGGTGGACGTCGGGAATCTGTTTCCAGGGTTGTGGCTATTGGGCTTCTCTGGGATTAGGTTCTGGCCTCAGAAGTAGCCTGGCTTTAGCTTTCTGGAAAAATTTCAACTAGTACTTTGTTAATTTGGGCCATCTACCTTGTCCACCAGGATAGATTTAGGGAATGATGGAAATCATGTTGTGTGTATTAGAAGGGACCCTCCACACCATCGAGGCTAATGAGGTCCTGACCATTTGCTCAGTATCACACAGAAAATAAGTGTCACAGTTCACGCTCAGCCCCTCTCTCCTGATAACACAAACATTAATGAACATTGGCACAGAGCTTTAACTGTTTTCAAAACCGTTGGACCACTCCGAAACTGTGACGCTGACAGGGCAGGGGCCATTCCCTCCATTTCTGGAGTGGTAAGTGACTTTTCCAGTTACTTGGTTGGTCCATGGTTCGGTAGAGATGTGGAGACAGGAACGCTTAGGCATCTCTGCTGTCACAGGTCTCGGTTTCATTCCCAGCCAGGATGTTTCACTCTGAGGAACTGTGCCTTGCCTACTACAGAATGCAATATCAGCGCAGCAGGACCTCTGGGGCAGTGCTTTGCTGAGTGGCCTAAAATAAATCATCTTCCTGAAGGTAGAAGATGTCTTCTCCCAAATGAGTTCTTCATGTTTCAAAGCCATTTCTTCACCAGGGCATGTTGGTTTGTTTAGAGTTTTCCGCAGCACTTACAACCTTGCCAGTGAGGTCTGTACACCAACAGTGGGAAGGCCTGGCATGGTCCTCTCAGCCTCCTCCCACCTGTGCCCAGTCTGCTCTTCCCTGCAGCTTTGTATCCTAACACTATTTTCTTAGCATTTCAGGTTCCATCGGTCTGAATTAGTTGCAGTTCTCAATACACAGCAGCCTGTTTTATGCCATAGTAATAAAAAATGTTTCTGTGTGGGGTGGTGCCTGTGGCTCAAAAGGGTAGGGCACTGGTCTCATGCTGGAGGTGGCAGGTTCAAACCCAGCCCCAGCCAAAAAAAAAAAAAAATGTTTCTGTTGGAACTGCTACCAACTCAGCTCACACTGGCTTAAGAATAGCAGGGAATATTTTTGACTCCTGCAACTAAAAATCCTGCTCTACAGTCATGGCTGGACTTGGGATTTCCAAGGTCGTGTTAGGGAAACATCTTTCTCTCTCTTTCTTTTCCCGTTCCTTCTATCTGAATTTTTCTGCATGAGGTTTTATTCTTAGGAAGCTTCTCTCACAGAGAAGGAAAGACGGCCATAGGCACTCCAGAATTCTATCAGGCGGGCAGGTCCACTGAAACAAGAGTGTATCCTACCACCCCCAACCTCACAATAGCATTAAGAAAAATTTCTGTCTGAATTGGTTTAGTTATAAACATATATGTCCATTCTTAGAACTGGACGGGTCCACTCTACCCAAGCCACATGACCAGAGAAAACAGGTAAAAGATATTCCTGAAAATAATACAACATACACACACACACACACGTATATACAGAGTCTGCCAAAAAAATGTAAATATGTTTTATTAAAGGAAAAACTGTATTAAATTTATAATAGTCAAGTTACATTTAACTTCTGCAATTACAAGAGGTGTTCTGTGTGACCTGTATTCATCTTTTTTTTTTGCAGTTTTTGGCAGGGGCTGGGCTTGAACTACCATCTCCGCCATATGGGGCCGGCGCTTTACTTCTCTGAGCCACAGGCTCCACCCCCTATTCATCGTTTCTTATTGGAATATACTATTACAATTTAGTACAGGTTTTTCTTTTCCTAAAATGTGTATGCATTTTTGGTACCCTCTGTAGGTGTACACATACATATAATGTGTGCATGTGTGTGCGTGTGTGTGCGTGTGTGTGTGTAGTGTCACTGTTACTGAAGAATGGACACTAAACAGGCAAACCCACCAAAGGCTCACTCCACACACCAATATGCCTATGCCCATGTTTACTCTGATAAATGCCTCACTCTTCTTTACTTGAAAAACTCCTCCTTACCCTTCTCACCCGACTTGCAAGCCGTTTACTGTATGTGTATTCTTACAGGTAAGTCACTTAACCTCTTTCTTTCAGTTTCCTTGTCTTTATCACAATATATAATAAGAATCAACTGTTAAGCTAGTTGTGGGGATTTTATGAGCAATTCATATAAAGTGCTTGGTGCAGCCTTTGGTAAAAATGAAGTGCTCTATAAATGTTAGCCCCGCTGCTTCTGCTGCTGCTGACACCAGACTATCATGAGGAAACTGTCCTGTGAAGAAAGACCAAGCCGGGTAAAGGCACAGAGAGGGGCAATGATGCTATTTTAAAAATCACAGGATATTGGGGAGGTAGCATTTGAGTTGAGATTGGAATTAAGGGAGGTCGTGAGCCACGTGAACAACTTGGGGATGGATATTCAGGCATCCTCAAACTACGGCCTGCGGGCCACATGCAGCCTGCCTAGGACATTTATCTGGCCCACTGGGTGTTTTTGCCACCACTGCTTAGTAGCCAACTTGTCCTGGGGCCTGCAGTCCAGTCCTCCAATGGTCTGAGGGACAGTGAACTGGTCCCCTGTTTAAAAAGTTTGAGGACCCCTGGAAGGAAGAAGTACAAAGGGCCTGTGATGGAGAAAAGCTCGGCTTCTTTGAGGAATAAAACAATAAAAAGACATTTAGCAGGGGTGTCATTTTCTCTAAGATCTTCAATTTTAAGTTTTAACAGAATTATAGACACACATAATATTAACCACTAAGTCATTCGTATTAACAAGACATTGATTCCATTTAATCTCCCTTCCTGAAAGTTAGCAGCTGAGCCAAGCACAGATGTTCCCAGGCAGAATCTTGGAGGCAGAATGGAAAGCAACCTAAGTGTGTTATAGTGGCCGTGGTGTGACATGGAGGCGCTGGTTCAAACTGTGTCTGCAAGAAGTGCTCGCGTTCGACTTGACGTCAGGGATTCCAAAGAAGGTTGCCAACCGTAGGAGTGGAAAGAGAGTGGATGATGGGCTTTGTGACCTAGGACAGTGAACTAACAGGGACGTACTGAACAAGGAAGTTCATCATCTCCTGACCTGGCTGGGAGCTCTGAGACAGGCTGAAGTACTGTCGTGAAACGTGGGTTGACATGTTCTCCGGAATAATGTCTTTATTCTGTTTAACGTAGGATCTTGTTTCTTAGATAGCATTATTGAGATAACTTTAAGTGGTGTACTCACGATCAAGTTATTTTCCAAACCTGAGTTCTATTTCTTCAGTAAGATGCAGGCTTTAGGTATAAGATACAAAACAAAATATGGCAAAACATGTTACAGCAGAGAATGTTCTTAGAATTTGCCATCCTTTCATTCGGTCATTCAAAACGTGCTATCCACTTAGCTGAGGTGTACCAGGCCCTGTGCTGAGCACTGGAGGAGACACAGAAAGGAAGATTTAAGGGTTCTTCTTTTATAATCTGCAGTAGAAATAAATTACATGTAAAACAATAATTTCAATAAAATGTGACAGGTGCTTTATCACTCAAGCACTATGCAAATTTGATACGGTATTTAAAGATCTATTTTCTTATTTATAAAGTTGGGATAATAATGCCTACCTTACAGCATTTGAGGGTAGGATTAAAAGAGATAAATAGTGTTGGAATGATTAATGCACTAGCTGGCACATAATAAATGCTAAATGCTTTTTAAAAGGGCTGTGATAACTGCAAGGGCTCGAGGTAGCCAGAAAGAAGAAATTAACTTCTTTCCTCGGCACCTAGAAAGATTCCTATGGAAGTAGTAAGTCTTGAAGAATGAATTGATAAATGGGGAAGGGATTGCAGGGCAGAGAATCATGTAAAATCCTTTGAAGTATTTTGAGGGAGCATTTAATTTAGGGTACCCTTAGGTCAGGCATATTGAGAGATATTGAGAGAAACTTTAGGAAAGTTGTGCTGGGGCCGGATGATGAATGGTGTCATGTCTCATGTCAGGGAAGAGGTCTTTAAATCACGATGAAAAGCGTTCACAGGTCTTTGGGCAGAGGACTGATGTACTTAGAAAGTTAAATGTCTGAACATAGAGTAATGAGGTGGAGAGCAGAGAACAAAAGGGCATTTAGCAGCCATGAGCATGTGCAGGATGATGGAGGTTGATTCTGTATTAGAACTATGGGGTTTTGGTGCATGGTAGAACATTCCAAGAGGAACACATTCTCCTGGCTTTAAAAACCGCTTCTATGTATATGTGTGATGACTTAGATGACTTGAAGACATGATATTTCTCACCCACCAGTGATGCTAATTAATGGATGCTGTTGGCATTAACTTGTATGAGAATAGTCAACCTACCCAGGGTTCAATAGTTGCAGGGAAATATGATGCACCAGCAACTAAGTGAGAAACGATCTTACTTTGGTTAGGATGAAAAACTGCTCAGGGAATGCAAGGCATTTAAAAAGGAGTGTGCTGAAAACTCCAGAAAATAGTTTTGAAGTTTTATGGGGTTTTTTTGTAATCTTCCATGGTTTTTCTCATTCTGAAATACTATTATTTTGAAAAAAAAAATACAGAACTGAATCTATTGTGTTTGATTAGTAAAATAGTGCCCTTTTAATTTAGTGCCCTGAACCAGAGGATAGACTGGTGTTGATCATCTGAGCTTTGGAGTGTATATGGGAGATTATCTTTGATGACTGAGGAAGCTTTTTGTGTTTGCTGCTAGTGAAAAAACTGTAGCCTAGATTACAATCTGTTATTACAGTGGCTAGACTGTCATAGTTGTTCAGCTTGGTGCTGCCCTGGTGAGCATCCATCCTCGGTCCTGGATTGGTCAATGTGTTCTCAGTGTGGCTGTGTGTGATTACAGTAATTCCCTGTGAAGACAGGAGAATGAGCGTGAATTGATTTGGCCTTTTGCTAAATGGTTTACAATCTACTAGATTATAAACATTGCCATTTACTATGCAGCTCCTAAGTAAGACGCAGTCGTCTCACTTACCGACCCAGTGGAGCCAGCATGTTTTGTAAATCTCACAGACGATGGTGCATCTCAGCAATCAAACCCACGAGACTGCTGCTCTGAGCTCAGGAGATTCTTAGTCTGAGAGACTACATCCACCTTTATCCTGTCTCTCCATTCTCTCTTTTCATCTTTCTATTCAGCAAATTGTCTCCATTTCCTGCTTCTAATCTTTGAAATTGTTCCTGTTGCTGTGGGCCCATCTCGACTTCTCCTTGTTTCCTGTCAACTGCTTCTCTGCTTTTCAGCTTTTATAGCCAGAGATCACGAGTTCCTTTTTTCCTAATTTGAGACACGATAAAAATGTAATTTCCGGTTGATATTTTCATTGATTTTGATTACCTGGATGTTTTCTCTTGTGCTCACTGTTTTATATTGGTTCTTTGCACTAGTAATTGTTTCGGTATACCTCTTGGATAGAGAAGTTGAAAGCTTTTTCGGATCCCAATTTTGAGAAAGAGCAAATGGCAACTGACAACATCGTCAATGGCTAATGAAGGAATAAAGAAAACACCTGAGTGTTTAAGGAAGACACCTGAGCATCTCTTCTGGTGCTAACTGGATGTTTAACTGATTGTTAAGACTCAGCTAAATCTTTTGCTGGGTCTCTAAGTGTACTCTGCGACTGGTAATCACTTTATTCAATAAGAAGTGTTGATTATGTATTACTTGCAAGAACTGGAAATAATGCCAGAGTGGAACTGGAGACAGATGAAAGACATGATCTGTAGGCTTCTGAAGCTCAAATCTAGTAGCAAAACAGATCAGTAAAAAGACAGTCATAGGACATTGTGATAGATGCTGTGTGAAGTGCACAGAATGTTCTCTGGAGGAGGAAGGGAGGGCCTCTGCAGTAGGTTAAATAGTGGACCCCAAACGATAGCCAACTCCTAACACTCATTTCTTATCAATGCGACCTTATTTGGAAAGAGAAACTCTGCAGATGTAGTTTTAAGGATCTTAAGATGACATCATTCTGGATTTAGCATGGCTCTTGGATTCAATTATTAGTATCATTATGAAAAAGTGAGAGGGCAATTCAACACAGTGACATCTAGGGCAAGACCATGGGAAGATGACAGCAGAGCTTGGAGTTATAAAGCCATAAGCCACAGAATGCCAGCAGTCACTGGCAGCCCCCAGAAACTGGATGGAGGACATGGAAAAGATTCTTCTCCCTCAGAGCCTCAGAGAGCAGGAGTGTCCAGCCTACAGTTCACAGGCTGCACATAGCTTATGTGAGGCTATCTGTCATATGTCAGATATTGCAAAAATTATGCACAGACCTTTTTTTTTGTAATTGCTTATTAGCTTTGGCTGATGTTTGTTATTTTGTGTGGTCCAAGACAACGCCTCTTCTTCTGCTGTGTGGCAGAAAAGAAAACAAAGATTGGATACCTCTGGAAGAGGGAATCAACCCAGTCAACACTTTGATTTCAAGCTGTGAGAGAGTAAAGTTTTGTTGTTTTAAGTCTCAGAATCTGTGGTCACTTGTTATGGCAGCCCTGGGAGGCTAGGAAAGGCCCTTAAACTAGATTAGAGGCCTAGGATTGGAGACGGTCATCAGTGATACAGTGTCTCAGGCTCCAGGGACATTCAAGCTGACATTTAGAGGTCCATTAGGAGTTACAAAATTATTAACAGAGAAAAGAATTCCAGGCAGAGAAAATACATGTAAACGCAAGCCATATTATTGCCAATAAAAAAAAAATACTCTTTCAATTCCTGATTCTGTAGGAAGAAGGCAAGAGAAATGCCACTCACTTGGTTCTGTGTACCCTGGAGACTCCTCTTGCCTCCACTCCTTGGGCTACGTGACCCACGTATCTCTCTATCTAATCCAGAGGGGGAGAGTCCTTGAGTCCTATCATACATCCAGGTCCATCACACTGGTTCAGGTGCCACCAATTTCTCACTCCATGAATCATCATCACACTTTCTGACTGGTCTACCTGCTGTCACCATGGCTTGTCTCACCCCCAAAGTCTATTTTTCTTGACATAGAAGTCAGAGAGATTCTCTTAAAACCTAAGAGACACAGTGTTGCTCTTTAGCACAAAACCATCAATGGTTCTTCACTGTACTCAGAGTAAAAACTCCAAACATTTAAATGTCCTAAAGACGGGGGGGAGAACTGACCTACCCTGAGCCTTCTGCTGTGATCTCCTGCCACTCAAGTCCTGACTCAGTTGGGCTACTTGCAATTTCTGGAACTATTAGCTGCGTTCCCACATCAGGGGCTTTGAATTCAGCTATTGCCATGGCCAAGAACACTCATCTCCACAATATACGCCTGGCCTGCCCTTCCCTTCCTTTAAGTATCTACACAAATGTCAAGTTATAGGCCTTCCATGACCACCCTGAATAAATAGTACCCCTGTTCCCGTGCTGCTTGTTTCCTTTACCCTGATTCAGTCCCCTTCACCCCAGAACTTTTTATTTCTTTAGTTTATATTTTCTCTCCACTAAATGATAAGCTGCATAAGGTCAGGGCTATTATCTGCCAGGATTATTACAGGTTCCATGAGGAGGAGCGTCCTGGGTGCATAGAAGGATTTCAAATGAGATACACAGAATCAATAGTGAGATTTTTTTTTTTAAACTGAGAAATTCACAAAAGAAAAATTTTGAATGAGAATTTCTGGACTCATTCTTTATTAAACACACCAAATATACTTCAAGTGCTATGTTATAAAAAATAGACCATTGGGGTCTACAGAGGGTTATGATATTAATTCCACATTTCTTGTCACAAGAAAACAGTAAACAATAAAACTGAGGATGGCCCTTCATCTGTGTGGCTTTAATGAAAGGTTTGATGAATTTTGGATTCAACTCAGTGACGTTCTTCTCCATCATTAGCTAGTTTCTAATGTGAACTACTTTTCTTATGTGAGCTTTCTTGTTCCTAATTCTAATTTATCACTCTTACACAAAGACTATAGTCCCGGAGCCCCAGTGGTATGGAATGATTTCTTTAGGAGCCTTGCCTCCTCCTGTGCACTCCGGTAATGCTGGATGAAGCTATGACATGCAGCTCCCTTTGTCCCTTTAACTCGGCCACTCTGTGTCTGTACTGTCTTTGCTGAGATCATAGCATGCTGATAAGACTCAGAGTTTTCAGTACACTGTGGGTATAGAAGAGACGTTCTAAAGGTCTCTACATGCATAGATTCCCTTCCTGCTGAGAGTCTCAGCAGAAAGATGGCCATCGTGTAAATTTCTTTATAGCACCCTCAGGTTATCGCCAGCCAAGGCACCTTGCTTAATCGCTTTATAGTGTTTATTGTGGACTAAACAGATGGATACAAACAAAAGCTTGGCGTGTTTGGGGACCTGCACCTGGTTGGGTAAGGCTACAGACCTGGCCACTGGTGAGAAGTGACAGTGTATAAATCTGGAGGGGAAGGTGATGTATCAGGTCCCGTGTTCCTTCCTTTGATATTTATCTTATTTACACTTCATCACAATCTGAAGATGAGACATTGACATCTTCATTTCATAGGTGGGGAAACTGAGGATTGGAGAGCAGGAAAAGTTGCTGGAGGTCACAGCTGGTGATTAATCTAGGTTGTTTTGGTTTTTTCCCACAGACTGTCCTTTTTTACCTCCAACATGCTGCCTATAAATTAGAAATACATTTTGGGGGGTTTAAGCCTAAACCTTTCAAAAATAACATTAGCACAAGAATGAGGGCAGTGCGTGTTGTAGATGAGATATAGCTAGACATCAAGAAAGGCAGATCACCAGGGCAGCGGTGACGGCCCGAGGCCCGGTGTTGTGTGCGACCTGAAAGCAGCTATTAATCACACATGCTCATTTCAGAGGACCCTGTGTTTTGACTTTGAAGGCAGCCAAAGAAAGGTCAAATATATGTTTTTTTTTTAATCCTACAGCAAGCACAGCTCTTTAGAATTTGTTGCATCCTCTAACACCACGATTAATAATTCTAGTGCTGAACTCATGGGTTGGAACCTTCAAACATGAAATTGAAACACTGCCTTTTCAACAAATTACCACCTGATCACTCTGTATGCTAGGCTTTTATTTATCTTTATTTTCCCCTATTGGTGTATTTTTACCCAGATAGATTTCCCCACGTGAATGTGTCTAACTAATACTATTAATGATGTCAATCCTAATTAGTATCTTAGTTGTCTGGAATGAAGCACTCAACCTGCAGTTACATTACTCCTGATGATAGCCAGAGAGATAAAAGGCTCTTTTTATTTTCTATTTCGTCATGAGGAAGAGAAGACTTACAGAAGTTTCTAGATGAGCTCTACCTCATATAGGTAGAAAATCACAGACCTGAGGTTGCTCCTAGGCTGTCTGTCCAGGATCCATCATCGGCAGCCTCGGTCTCCGTGAGTGTTGGGGACCTGAGAGTGGGGGTGGGGATGAGAACAGTGTCCTCTGCGGATGGGATGACAGGGGGCAGGGCATGGCAGCCAAAGCGCAGGATATAATGGCTTTTTCATTTCTCTCTTTTTTTTCTTACCCTTCCTCTTTCCCTCTCCTTACTTCCATTCTCTCCTTCCCTTCCTGATTTTAAACCTCAAACAAGTTTTCTCCTGTGGAGTGAAGCTGTCATTACTTCTCAGTCCCCTGACACCAGGTGCTGAATCCTGGCCATGACCAGAAAATCCCAGAGCCTGGAATCCTTAGTCTCAGCCTCCTCATTAATTTTCTCTTGGACCAGCCATCTAACTTCTATCCTCCCCCTTCCTCGTCTCCAGAATGAAGATGCCATCACAGATATTCTTTTGAGATTACTGTGAAGTGCTTTTAAACAAAGTCACTCATGTTTTCTCCAGGCTGAGGAGGTGGTCAGGTTTCAAGGTGGAGGTGGGAAAGGGGAAAACCTTCTCGAGAACTCTGGTCCACCCAAATTACCCAGCTCCTATCACTGCAGCTTGGATTCATATTTCATTCCAGATTTCACATCTAATTCCATGTGGTTATATAAAGTTGCAGAATGCTTTTACCTGGGAGAATTGGCTGGAATTTATTACTTTAAAAGTGTCTAGACTGTGACCTCTAGGGGTAATATAAGCATCAACTTGGATAGGGCGGTGCAATAGGAAACCTTCTGACCTTCTCACCCAGGCCTTTCTCAATTGCTTTTCACAGATAGCATTTTGGGGCTTCCATTTCTTAGTGCTCCTAAAATGCCGAACACCAAATTCTGAATTGATTCCACATTTTTATTGCACAAATATCATATCGTGTTGCCTTTGTTTTACAGAGAAGCCTGAATTAATTTCCTAAATTTTTCTTTTTGAAACACGAATACCATCTTCTTTTCCATTTTTCTTCTTAGATTTTTGTCTTAATTCCCCATCATTTTCTTTGCTATTGATTTCAGTACTCAACCAGCTCTTAAACCCTGGCATTGATTTGCGAACTGGTTAGTGAGAGGCGGTTCGCAAAAAGTTTTGATATTTGGAAAGAAACTGCTGCATTGTGTTAATCCGTCTAGAGCAGCGCTTGCCAACCTTTATATCTCACAGCACACTGGAATCTATAGGTGAGCTTCTGCACACTGCTTAAATTATGGTGGATCGAAAATAAAAAAAATATACTGACTGTGCCTTGAACTTTTTTGAAAATGATTTAATTAATGATCTTTAAACATTTTCATGGCACACCTAACTTCCTCTCATGGCACACCAGTTCAAAACCACTGAGTCGAGAAAGAGGGACTGATAGATTTAGGAGAAGCTGACTTTTATGGAGCATGTGCTACGGGCAGGGACAAGGCCAAGTGCTTTGCGTGCACTGTCTCATTTCATTCCAGCAGAACCAGTAAAATACAGGTTCTGTTATCGATCGGGTTATACAAATAAGGATTGTGACACCCATGGAGATTAAGCCATTTGGCAAAAATGACTAGGCCAATAAGTGATAGAAGCAAGACTAGAAGGTAGACTGTTTTCAGAATCAGGTTCTGTCTAAGCCAAAGGCCGTGTGGGGTTAGTGTCTTGTTTGACCCCATGATTAAGGTTGACTATTTCTTTCTTTTTTTTTAAATTTTTTTTTCTTGCAGTTTTTTTTTTGGCTGGGGCTGGGCTTGAACCCACCACCTCCAGCATATGGAGCCAGTGCCCTACTCCTTTGAGCCACAGGTGCTGCCCAAGGTTGACTATTTCTTACTTTCAAGTTCTTGGTGGTTTCCCTTTGAACTGTTCTTTCTTTTATATGATTCTTCTATTTGTATCTTCCAGATATTTTAAACTCAAAAGACCTTTTTTTTTTTTTTTTTTTTTTTTACAATTTCAGCAGCAGTCTGATGAAGCCATTCTTGACTTTCTGGCAGTGCCGTTCCCTCCTTCTCTGAGCCTCCCGTGGACCTTGCCCGGACTGTGCTGCCAGCATCTCTGAGGCACTGCAGACTCTGCACGCTTCACTCTCAGAGCTTTTGCACTTGCCGTGCAACCTTTGCCGGGAACATTCTTTTGCTCAGTAATTATACGGGTCACTCTTTCTCTCCTGCAGGCCTTTACTCCAATATTCCCTTCTCCCTGCTGACCCCCCTGTGTCACCCTATGTAACTGCGACCGTCTCCATCGGCACATTCGCCCCACACCTGCTCAGCTTTACCTCTCTTCTTATCACTTGCTATCATCTAACATCCTGTGTCACACGTTTATTTGGTTTATTCTGTATCTTCCCCACTAGGAAAAAAAAACTTATAGGATGAAATATTTTTATCTTTCTGCTTTTACTGGAGCCCTGGTTCTTAGTCTAAGCCCTGGTATAGACGGGGTGCTGTTTATTATCATTGAATGACTAAAACGATGGACTGTCTGCCTTTATTCTACTTTGATGCTGTAGATATTTTAGGCTAGATGACTCTTTGTTGTGGGGCTTTCCTGGGCATTGTAGGGTTGTTAGCAGCATTCCTGATCTAGACCCACCACCCGTGACACTTAGCTGTGACAACTAAACATGTCTGCAGACATTGCCAACTGTCTCCTGGGGAAGGGGACCTTGCCCTCAGTGAGAACATTAGTCCCAGGAGATCCTGGAGAGTGGAGATCATATAGTATTAGAGTATACAATGTCCAGCACATAGTAGATGCTTGATAGATTTTTTTTAAGCTGGATTGATCTGACTTCATTATAAGTTTAGCTCAAATTTTATGATATAGTTAGTTTATACACAAGACTCCTTAATTATTTTATTTTATTTTATCTTATATAATAAATGTATTGCCATCAATAAACGTGAGTTTACTTTTGCTCTAGTGCAAGGTTGTCACGCGGCCTGGCCGACGGGCGGTGTCAGAGAGTTCGTGGCCCGACCGGCGGGCGGTGTCAGAGAGTTCGTGATCTGAGTATGAGAGGGGGAGGGGAAGGGGTGGACACAATCACACAACCACTCATACAGTATAGGGAGAAGGCTGAGCCGAAGCTGTTTATTAGAGATCAGTACCATCTTATATAGGGTTAGTTGAGAGGGCGTGGTTATTTGATGAAATTGAATCTAG
>CAUYTI010119823.1:0-16122 GCA_963575145.1 Galago senegalensis
ATTTTATCTTTGAAATCGTTGAGTTCTTGAGTCATCTTTTGAATAAGTTCTTGAGATACCTTTTGAGTAACTTCTTGAGAAATCTTTTGAATCATTTCTTGAGTTTCTAATTCCTTCCTTTCTTCCATTCTGGTAATCTTATTTGCTATCCACACTCTGAACTCGATTTCTGACATCCCAGCCATTTGCTTGTGGATGGGGTCTGGTCCAGATGCTTTTATTTCTTTTTATTGTATCTTGCATCAGTAAAATCTCTGTGCTAAAACTACTATTTTAAGTGACACTTTGCAACAAGTTCTAAGTATTAACTATTTTTTTTTTCTGTTGCAGTTTTGGCCGGGGTTGGGTTCAAACCCGCCATCCTCGGTATATGGGGCCAGCGGCCTACTTACTGAGCCGCAGGCACTGCCCACAAGTATTAACTATATGCCTGCAAATACTACCTGGTATTGTCAGTTTCATAACATGCTAAACTTGAACAATGAGGTAGTAAGTGTGGATTGGCCATTGTAAAGTGTATTGGTTATTGCAAAGACAGGTGTTAGCCAAAGTCTCTGCAAGAACACATGCTTCAGTTTTATGAAGAACAGGATCAGCAGTGTGAATTACTGAAGGTTTCTATAGGAATGCAGCACTTCTGTGCAATACACACATATCATGTCAAATCAAAACAGCTTGAATATATCTTTACAAAGTAAAAGTAAGTATATGATATTTGGCAAAAAATCTAAGTATTTTGAAAAAAGCTATCTTATACCAAAAAAGTTCTTCAAAAGGACATTTCAGATAAACATTTCCCCAGTTAGCAAAGGTCACTGATGAACAGGATAATGTATGCAAGTCATTTGAAGAATACGCAACTGTTATAGACCTTTTAGTTGGAGAATACAATGACAGGTTCACTGACTTAGAGAATCATGACATCACGGTCAAATTAGTATTTAAACCTCAGCTGGCTATCACCATGACACCTAAAGAACTACAGATGAATTGAGCTCTCAGAGATGACATTGTAAAGTCGTTTGATGCTAAGAAATGTCCAATTAAAATATGGAAAAATCCAGTAGAATACCCCGTTGGCAACATGCCCCAAAAAATGCTTTCTTGCTTTTTTTTTTTTTTTTTTTTACATCTTTTGGCCAGGGCCGGGTTTGAACCCACCACCTCCGGTATATGGGGGCAGTGCCCTATTCCTTTGAGCCACAGGCACCACCTGCCTTCTTGCTTTTCAACCACTTAAATCTTCGAATCCACATTCTCCCACCTAACCCAAATCAAGATGCCCTTAAGATCATAATGACTGATACCATCTAGAGCAGTGGTTCTCATGTTGTGGTTGGGGGTCACCACAACATGAGGAACTGTATTAAAGGGTCGCAGCATTAGGAAGGTTGAGAACCACTGATCTAGAGGATCAAGTGAAACTGCAGGCCCTCCCCCCAGCATGCAGGCAAATATTCAAATGCTGTACAACAAAAAGCAGACACAACAAAGTTATTAAAAGGGTAGTTAACTTCAAAATTAACAAATAGCTTTTATTCTTAGAAATTATTAAATACATGGGCAGCGCCTGTGGCTCAGTGAGTAGAACACTGGCCCCATATACCAAGGGTGGTGGGTTCAAACCCGGCTCCTGCCAAACTGCAACAAAAAAATAGCTGGGCATTGTGGGTGCCTATAGTCCCAGCTACTTGGGAGGCTGAGGCAAGAGAATCACCTAAGCCCAAGAGCTGGAGGTTGCTGTGAGCTGTGATGTCACAGCACTCTACTGAGGGTGACAAAGTGAGACTCTGTCTCAAGAAAGAAAAGAAAAGAAGGCTAAGGACAGAGAGCTCTGGAGATAATAGCATTTAGAGGTCAGGTAGAGGAATAAGGTGGGGGTGAGGGATCCAAAGGAGACCCAGACAAGGGCTAGTAGGTTAAGTGGGGAAAACTAAGAGGCCGAGGATGGGAAGGCTGCAGAAGGCAGTGCTGCGAGGAGGAAGGAGGAGTCAGATGCTGCCGGGAAGTGAAACTAAGGTTAGGGACAGATAAGAGTTTAGATACCAAGGGGCCTGCAAGTTCCTTTTAGATACTTTGACGTTTCAGCGGCCAAATGTTATAGAGTGGGGAAGAAGGTGAGAACGTGGAGATGGAGTCTGTGGACAAACTGTAAAAGGAGGTTTTCAGTAACGGGGAAAGCAAAGTGCAGTCTGGCCTCAATGCTACACTGAGGTGTATTTCTGTATCAGTGGGCGTTGATTCAGTGGAGAGGGAGAAATGGATGGGGATGTGGGAGAAGGAGGTAATCTCGTAGGAATCCAGGGTCTTACGTAGGGGAAGGAAAGAGATTTAGGATGGGAAAAAAAGAGGCTGAGGCCGTGACCCTTCTGATCTAACAGGAAACAGGGCAGAGCCTGTTACTTAATTTAAGGCCAAGTATTTTTAGTGTCATCGCTCGTGACTGCCATCCCTTCCTATGAAGGATTGTGATTCAGCCTGTTGAGGAAGAATGTATGTTTAATGATGTGCATTTGAGATTTACTGCTGGCTCCTGGAGGTCCGTGAGAGTGAGTTGGAATGTTGGGAGGATGAGACGGGGATAAGGACCTCTAAAGTAGGCAGGGGCAGTGGGAAGAAGGACTAAGTATACCCCAGGGAGTTGTTTTTTGGGATTTATTTAGCAAACAGAAGAAAGACATGTGGATGTGGGTTGGTGTCCGTGTGGGAGAATATCAGCCCCCCTGACAAAGGTGGAGGTGCTGTTGAAATAATCAGTTTTATAGCAGGGTTTTTTCTATATACTCTTTTTTTTCATATGGGCCAAATCATCATCCCCTGATTTGCATCCCTGTCTTTTGGAGAAAATTTAATGGGCTCAGTATAATAGGATGTGTCTTGAAGATGCATTGTACTCTAGGTCATTTTAAATACTTAAACTTTTGCGTTTTCTGTAATTTTTATAATTTCACAACTTTTCCCTCCAGGATGAATCACCTGAAAAAACAAATCTTTAAGGTTCTAAAACCTCCATTTAGTCATTGGTAATAAAAATACTTAGTTAATAAAAGCCTGCATTTGCCTGAAATTCCACCCTGTTGAGTAACGTTAGTGTTGCCCTGTGTATGATGTTGCCACTTTTCAAATTAATAGGTTTTCTTTTCTAAGTGCTAGGCTCCTACTCATTCTCTGTTTACGTTGGGGAACATTAATTTGTCCACATGCCATTCACAAAGTATAAAACGCACACACCCTGTTTCCTCGTACGGTGAACACAGGGGAGTAGACATCTTATTAGAGGGTTTCTTCTCTAGCGTGTCTTTGCCAGATCTTATTTTGTTAACCTGGGCGCCACAAATATTCACCTTGAGGATAATAAATGATCGTGACGAGCCGTATAAAGTACTCTTTCTAGACAGCACAGCTCATTTAAGTTTTTAAAAACTATCAGTGTGTTTTTCATGACAGGCGTTGAACTCACGTCTTCCGTCTCTTTTGCAGGTTAATGTGTGAAACTGTGAGATACGAGAGACATGAAGCCAACGAAGTTTTATACTAGTAGGTGTTTCTTTTCCATTCGTACCATGTATATAAAGTAGTGACTGAGTTTTCCTGTTTCATTCTTCTTTTTGAATTTCAGATTAATATGAGGGTGCAAATGATGAGGTTACAGTGTTGGTCTTTGTTAGGGAAAGTCCTTGTGGTAGTTTGTCCCACACCTGGGGGGTGTGCCCTCCTACCTTAAATTTAAAGGACTGTTGGTAACAGTGGGGTAAGTTCGGATTCACTTATTTCTGTGGTATTTTTCAGCATTAGAAATGTGATAAATTTGGATTATTTCCTGTCATAAAATAGTTTATCATCCTTTCCTGATAAGTTGCATTTGTACTCTTATCTATTATGTGTGGGTCAGAGATATTATAGAGTATTTTGACATGTTTATCATCATGAAATGAGAGATGGTATACAGTTTTTTCCAACAGAATAAAATTTATATTTCCACAGTTATACTAGGGGAAATGTGAAGATAGCCACATACAGGCCATATTTTAGTTCATACCTTTATTTTTGAAACAGGAAAATAAAACTGTCCACATCTCCTTGGGTGTAATTTCATCTCTAAATAATACTGGTATTCCTTTGAAGATGTGTAACGTATTCCTTAACAGTGAGTTTTTAAGAATGTGATAAATGTATAGTAGATAAATCCTGGCATATTGAAGATATCTATGATGTCCTAGCCATATTATTTTATTTATTTTTTGAGACAGTTTCACTATGTTGCCCTTGGTAGAGTGCTGCGACATCATAGCTCACAGCAACCTCAGACTTCTGGCTCAAATGATTCTCTTGCCTCAGCTTCCCAAGTAGCTGGGAGAACAGGCACCCACCACAATGCCTGGCTATTTTTAGAGGCGAGTCACTCTAGCTCAGGCTGGTCTTGAACTCATGAGCTCAGGCGACCTGCCCACCTTGGCCTCCTAGAGTACTGGGATTACAGGTGTGAGCCTCCATGTTCGCCATGACTGTTCTGTGGACTTTTCCTTCTGTTTCTCAAAGCACTTATTAAATAATTATTACCTTCCAGGCCTATTATAGGGAATATTTATCGAAACAAACAAATCCATAGCTTCTACTCTTAAGGAATCTATAATCTGTGGAGGGAGGTAGAATATAAAAGGAAAACAACAGTAACAAAACCAACAAAGCAAAATAGCTGTGAAGATAGCTGTGGATGTGTGCAGAGTGTTGAGACCTACGTGGGACCCCTTGAGGAAAGTGGGGAGAGCCTCAGAGAAGTGTCCCTTTGAACTGGGTCTCAGAAATGTGTACAGGAGTCTAGAGAGGCTTTGGTAGAAAAGGGACACAGGTGAAGGGGTGTGGCCTGCTGTGAGGTGTGGGGCAGTGGATCAAGAGAAGAGGCAGGCCATAGTCACACGTGCTTGTGAAATTGTGTTGTTTAAAAAAGAGGCCCCATTCTTCATGAAACTAGACATGAGTTTTTTTCAAAACCTCCTGCGTAACATTTTTGTTATGGAAAATTACGCTCACAATTGTGGACCCCAAATCCTTATTACCCACCATGGTGAAATCACTGCCAGCTGTTGCATCTTCCACGTTGCCTCTTCTGAGTCCAACTGGATTATTTTGAAATACATTCCAGACATCATATCCAGTTATCCATAATTATTTATTACCATGTCTTAACATGTAACTCTTTGATAACATAAAAATATTCAAGTTGTTTGAGAATTTTTTTTTGCAGCTTACTTCAGTCGGGATCTAGATGACGCCCATCTATTGTGATTGTTGCTGTGTTTCTTAAGGCTCTTTCTTTCTCTTTTTTTTTTTTTTTTTTGAGACAGAGTCTTACTCTGTCACCCCAGGTAGAGTGCTGTGGCATAGCTCACAGCAACATCAAACTCCTGGGCTCAATATCCTCTTTCCTCATCCTCCTGAGTAGATCCCCACTGCAACACCCAACTAGTTTTTTGTATTTTTAATAGAGACGGGGGTCTCACTCTTGCTCAGGCTGGTGTCAAACTCCTAAGCTCAGGCAATCCACCTGCCTCAGCTTCCCAGAATGGTAGGATTACAGGTGAGAGCCACCACACCCATCTCTTAAGTCTCTTACAAGCCTGGCTGCTAGTTTTCAAGCAGCAAAATGATGTGATCAAATGCCTCCCACCCCTACTAATTCCCTAAAAGGCAATTCCTGTGGCTGTATGAAAATTCAGAGGGTGGGCTGGACAGAGTGGCTGGGCAGGGAGCCTGCAGAGAGGGTCCAGCAGTCTGTGGTGGGGAGTGCCTCAACTGAGGCAGAGGCTGAGGGAGCAAAGCAGTCAGGATGGATTTTAGAGGAAGATGGAGGCGGATAGGAACTGGGATGGTTCTTATTGTAACTTAGGACACTGTTTATAATATGCTTGTAAACTGTGTTCACCAGGCAACTGTAAAGATCCATTGATAGTCTAAAAGAACATAACGTCAAATATAAAAGCAGAAAATAGCCAAGGCACAATTGGTAATGAGAAAACTAAAAAAAGAGGCAAATGGTCCTTATTCTTGAAGAAATGAAGTGTAAATAACTTAAAATATTTTAAGTATTTGTTTCTTTTAGGAGTGGTCAGAAGCTATCAATGGAATGGGTGTACAAATAGTAGGGGTGGAACCTGATGGCTGTTAATGTTTATCAAAGCAGTCTAGTGGCAACAAGCCTCAACCTGTTATTTTGTTCTTCCATCTGAAACATGGTCTGGGCAGTGTTGAGGATGATGAAGTGATACCAAACATTTAGCCAGCAATTTCTGTATCCCATGTGTGCTGATAAGTGCGTGTGTGCAGTAATTTACTTACTTCCTAGTACCTTGTGAGATAGCTGTTATCCTTACAGCCCAGTTTTCCACATGGAGGAACTGAGGCTTTGAGAAGATAAGGAACTTGCCCAAGTTAAGGACCTATCTGAAGGGAGACCTGGATTTGAGCCTGGACGTTGTGATTCTGCAGCCTCAGCTTTTATCCTAGTCACTGGCATTTTCCAGCCCTTTTCATGCCATGGCGCTGTAAAAAATGATAATGCTTGCGTCCAGACTGGGACAGTCTCTCTTTACCCCGTCCTCCCCAAGGGGTGATGTTGACAACTGAAACCTATCAGCAGCTTGGGACTCCCTCTCAGTTATTATTTATTGCTCATTATAGATTGCAGTCTTTTTCTTTATTTATTTATTCATTTTTTGAGACAGAGTCTCAAGCTGTTGCCCTGGATAGAGTGCCGTGGTGGCACTGCTTATAGCAACCTCAAACTCTTGGGCTTAAGCGATACTCTTGCTACAGCCTCCAAGTACCTGGGACTACAGGCGCCTGTCACAATGCCTGGTGATTTTTGGTTATAGTTGTCATTGTTGTTTGGAGGGCTGGGGCTGGATTCAAACCCTCTAGCTCTGGTGTATGTGGCTGGTGCCTTAGCCACTTGAGTACAGGCACCGAGCCTGATTGCAGTCTTTTTAAACATACCTTTTTTTTTTAATGCCACCCTTGGTAGAGTACTGTGGTGTCACAGCTCATAGCAACCTCAAACTATTGGGCTTAAGAGATTCTCTTGCCTCAGCCTCCCAAGTAGCTGGGACAATAGGTGCCTGCCACAGCGCCCAGCTATTTTTGTTGTTATTGTTGTCGTTGTCATTGTTACTTAGCAGGCTCAGGCTGGGTTTGAACCCACTAGCCCCTGTGCATGTGGCTGGCGCCCTAACCACAGAGCTATGGGTGCCAAGCTCATACCTTACTTTTTTTTTTTTTTTAAGTCAGTTCAGATAGTACACATGAGCTGTGCTGATAACACAAAGCCATACTTTAGATTATCCTAAATTGAATGTATTTGACTTTGTAACTAGAGTTGATTTTAGCAGTTGCTCGCACTTGGCTAGTTAGATTTAGCCCACAGTGTTTGTAAATGATTAAAAGTCTGTTCAGTACGCCACGATTTCATAAGACCAAAAATTAACAGAGACTAATTGGAGATTCACATAGTCAGAGTTCTAGTATTTGACCAATCCTGTGATGAAGTATAATTGAATTATTTTATTCCGTGATGCTCGAGTAGACATGTTTCTGCTCTTACCAGTCTGTGTAAGGGCAAATCTTTAAAATTAAAGAACACCCACACCCGTGGTATGCATAAATCTGTGATTACTTAATTAATAGCACCCCGTTTGGGGGTACTATTATTAAGTGGGGGAAATAACTTGTTCATTCTTGTTCTTCCTTGAGCTTAAAGAATATACTGTAGTCAGAATATCAAAGACATTTAGACTTTGGTTTTATGACCAAGAGGTGAGTAGTCATTTTCCTTATTATGTGTGTGTGCTGGTGTCTTCTAAGTATATGGTTACATAATTCACCAGGTAAATATAATGCTCTTTTGATCTACTTTTGCATCTCATTTTACTCATCTAAAATGTAGAAACATAATAGTTCCTCCTCTTTGGGGTTGGTATGAGGATAAATGTGACGATATGTACAGTTCCCCATGGTTAAGTGCACAGAAATGTGACTGCAGGCATCATGTCGCTGCCATCTTTGTATTGATAATTTACATTTTGGTCTCCCTTTTTTTTTTTTTTAAGGTGTTTTAAACCTTTGTTAGGAAGGAATACTCCTAACATTCCTTATGTCATGAGGTTATATTAAAACTAACTCCCATAGTTTTAATATAAACCAACAAGAAGACAAAAAAAGCCTTTTTAAATTGTTTTGAGATTAGGGGAGGAGTTGAAACATACATGTAAAAACCCTGGGTGCATAAGAGTAAAAGTGGCAGCCTTGCATCAAGCAGCAAAAGAGTTGTCAGTTGGGGATTTGTTCTGAAAAACACTTAGAATTTTGGGCTGCCTCATAGTACAGCATGGAAATTGCATTTTTAAGTCTGTCTGTCTGTCTGCTTTAGTTTTTCCTTAATGACCAGCCACACCCACTATTTCATTTCAATATGTAATTACATTTAAAGTACTCAAAACTTTTGGATCAGAAATTCAACCGCTGGAAAAAATTTTTAAGTGCGCCCACACGTATTCAGATTATAAATACATGTAACTCTATATCTCAATGCTTGTTTTCCACATACGTCAGACCGAATCCTTTGGTTTCTGAAAGAGTTTTTGTAGCACTTCGTTAAAGGGTTTATCTCTTTCTATTCCAGGAGAGGAAATTGTTCCTCCATAAAAGCTGCATTGAGGCCTGTTGGGTCTTTTAAAACATTTTCATTTAAATCTGTAAATGTGCAATTTAGAACTGCAAGCCTCAGCGGAGCTGGAAGCTTTTAGCAGCCTGTGCACTTGTTGACTTGGCTTTCTGTTTTCACAACGCTGTTCCCACTGCCCTGCATGCCTCGCACCCCTGAGCTTGCCTTCCCACACCTACCCCGCCGACTCTGCCTCACTCTTGCTTTCTGTTCTCAAATATCCTCAGTTATTTGTATCTGCAGTTGCCTCTTGTCTCACTCCTGCTTCCAGGAGAAAGAGCTGTCTTTGTGCCTGTATGGGGCCATTATTTCTGCTCTCACCTGCATCTTTCTGTACACTGTAGTGTGCTGTGACATCTCCCATTGTGGCACGGGGCCATTATTTCCACTCTCACCTGCATTTTTCTGCACACTGTAGTGTGCTGTGACGTCTCCCATTGTGGCACGGGGCCATTATTTCCGCTCTCACCTGCATCTTTCTGCACACTGTAGTGTGCTGTGACGTCTCCCATTGTGGCAGGGGCCATTATTTCCGCTCTCACCTGCATCTTTCTGCACACTGTAGTGTGCTGTGACAGCTCCCGTCGTAGCATGGGGCCGTTATTTCCGCTCTCACCTGCATCTTTCTGCACACTGTAGTGTGCTGTGATGGCTCCCGTCGTAGCACAAGGCTGTTATTTCCGCTCTCACCTGCATCTTTCTGCACACTGTAGTGTGCCATGACGTCTCCCATCGTGGCACTGTGCCGTTATTTCCGCTCTCACCTGCATCTTTCTGCACACTGTAGTGTGCCGTGATGACTCCCATCATAGCACGAGGCCATTATTTCCGCTCTCACCTGCATCTTTCTGCACACCGTAGTGTGCTGTGACAGCTCCCGTCGTAGCATGGGGCCGTTATTTCCGCTCTCACCTGCATCTTTCTGCACACTGTAGTGTGCCGTGACGTCTCCCATCGTGGCACTGTGCCGTTATTTCCGCTCTCACCTGCATCTTTCTGCACACTGTCGTGTGCCGTGACATCTCCCGTCATAGCACAGGGCCGTTATTTCCGCTCTCACCTGTATCTTTCTGCACACTGTAGTGTGCCGTGACGTCTCCCATCGTGGCACTGTGCCGTTATTTCTGCTCTCACCTGCATCTTTCTGCACACTGTAGTGTGCCGTGACGTCTCCCATCGTGGCACTGTGCCGTTATTTCCGCTCTCACCTGCATCTTTCTGCACACTGTAGGGTGCTGTGACATCTTCTAAGAGTTTCTCTCACTCTTCTGACTCTCCATATCCGATTATTGCACTATTTTTTTCCCTTCCTGGTGTGAGCAAGATTTTATTTTATTTTACATGACAGTCTTGTTTTTAAGTTACTGTAAAAGCTCTTATCTACACATAGGTTGTTTTAATTTTTTTCCTAAGAAAAAAGATGTTTCCTATGTCCTTTCCTTTTTTTACCAGCAAGATGTAACCACTGCTTTGAAGTATCTTTTCCATTCACATTCCCATAATTTTGCTATATTTGAATGGCAGGACCTACTAAGGTTTCATTTATTTGAAAAAAAAAATGGTACCTTTAAAGAATTAGCCTTTCATTGAGTGATAGGACAAGGGTGTTCAGCTGCCAAGCCTGGCACATTACGGTATCCACATTCACTATGTCTGTAAATATGGTAACTTAGACGTACACACATATACATACTTAAGGATTGTTTTATTTATGTAGTGATACTTTTAGGCTTCTTGACAATGGTGATATTTTTATATTTACTATTTTTAAATGAAAATGGTTTACTTTTATGTTGAACAGAAGGCTACTTCAATAAAGACATTAAAAATGTAGTTAGTCTGCAAACTCCATGGGGATGGGGACTGTGGTTATGTTTTAAGTTTTCATTTGCCATGCCTAGCACAGAAATTTACATTTGGTCGATTTTCTGTTATTCTTTGAATTTTTTGTTTCAAAGGAAGGAACCCCTTTGATCTGGAGATAAAGACCCTCATTATGGTCTAGCTTCCTGGTAAAATGGCTCGTTACACGTCTTTAGGTGTTAGATTCTTTGTATCAATTTTCTATGAAATTACCTCGGGAATAAAAACCTGTTTAAAGTAGTGTATACTAGAAAAATATGGTTTACTTTATATGCTTTCTGATAAATGTGAGTTCGTGCTGCCAGAAATAATTTTGCAGTGTTGTTGCAGTCTCTGTTGTAGAGACGGCTTCTTTAGTCGAGTTGGGCAGCTTTGAATATGACTATATTTCTGGGTATATAGATAACTTATAGAAGTTATCTTTGTGTGTGTGTGTGACAGAGTCTTACTCTGTCACCCTGGGTAGAGTGCCTGGGCATCAGTGCTGACAGCAACCTCAAATTCCTGGGCTCAAGTGATCCTTCTGCCTCAGTCTCCTCAGTAGCTGGGGCGATAGGCACTGGCCATAAGGCCTGACTAGTTCTTCTATTTTTAGTAGAGACGGGATCTCACTCTGGCTCAGGTTGATTTTGAACTTCTGAGCTCAGGGATCCACCCTTCTCTGTCTCCTAGAGTGCCCATATAAGTTATCTTTAAACTTTTTCTGAGTCTTTAAACTTTCTGAGTCCTAGATTACTCTAGGTGAAGGACCTATTTTCAGAAGAACAACATTTCTCCAAAAGAGCCAATTTTTCAGATCTGAATTCTCCATTAAATGTTCCTGGAATCTTGAGATTTATCCCTCTATCCCAAATCATTGATTTGATGTAATAAATATGTAATTTATATTGACATTCTTCTTCCATTTAGAAAGTTTATTGAATAACTTAGTAACTTCCAGCACATCATTCTTTCATTTCATTTTTTTCAAGCGAATTCCATCAGTGTAAGCACAACTAATTAACAAGCCTACAGAATTTCTGGTTTTCTCAGTTCTTCAGTAGTTCATATTGTTCACTCTGCTGGTTATATGATTGTCATGATTTTTAAAAAAATAAATATTCACTGTGTCCCCTGTACTTTCAGTAACAAGCTGAAATGTCCTTAACATTTTCATCCGTTTTTTGGAGTTTTTATTGATGCTACTGACTTACCCTGTTTTTGGTCCCAGGCTCCTATAATTGAGTTGCTGTTGATTGTTGAATAAGGATTTTCTGAAAAACCTAATGTTAAAACAGTGCCTTTTCCCCTCCTTCAGAGTTTTTAATTATAAATGAAATAATTTTCTAACATTTTGGAATTTATAAAAAAAAGAAAAATGTTGTTTTCATATAGTGGGAATTTATATGTAATTTATATGTTATATAAGTAATATTACGAATGATGTCATTTTAAAATATTGCTGATCTGAAGTTGGGAAATGTAAATGCCAAAGCCTTTAACTCTTGGTAGAGCTCTCTTAAAATACGGTCTTTCCTTCAGGCCTTAGTAAAAATGGTGTGTTCACTTTACATTTCTTTTGGCCTGATGTCATTGTTAGGGCCACTTGGTGCCATTGGTTATACAAAAATAAACAATACAGATTTTTGTCATTGAGCATTTAGCTTAAAGCCCCATCAGAGAAGCAAAAACACACAAATAACTGTTAGAGTTTATGGTAAATCCAGTTATAGAAGCAATGGATTTGCAAAAGAGATTAAAATTATTGTGTATCTGAAAAGTCATCTGTATCCTGGAAGGTGACCATGGCTAAGCCCATGGAACACATTCAGAGAAAATCATGCTCTCCTCAACAGCAGTAGCTAGTGTAGTAGAAAGAAGGTGGGAAGCGTGTCACCCCCGGGGGCTCTCGGTACTGAAAAATGCAGAGCTAAACTGTCTTCTGGACGCCTGTGAAAGTATAGAGCCTAATTTGTTGTAAATAAGTACAGTTATTTTCACTGTGGTTTTTTTGCCTGATCATTTATGGGAAAATTCAAGTCTAAGCTGGTGAAAAGACTGGAGTAGTAGAGAGGGGAAAAATGAGGCCCCAAGCTTCAACAGAGGGCTTCGATGAAGAGAGACTGGGAGGGGAAACCCACAGAAAGATAGCCGAGGAGAAGGAGAAGCTTGGGAAGACTTCCTTTTCTGGTTCTATCTCTTGTTGGGATGATGTTGGTGAGATAGCAGACACAGGATAAGGAACGGGGGATTCTGTTTTTTGGTCACTGGTGGCCTTCCTGGATTCCTTACCAGTTGTCTCCAGGTAATTGTCAGAACATCTGTCAGTTTTCATTTTATTTCTCTCACTGGTTTTTCAGGTAAAGATGTAGGGCCATCGGTCCCAGGGGATTTAGCTCCTGCTTCCCAGCAGCCAACAGCTTTGTTGTTTGAATGTTGTGCTGTGCGGTGGGTATAATGTGCACTTTCTGAAATAGCCCCCAACTTGACACTTGATGCCATGTGTGGTTCTCGGCTGGACTAACCCTCTGTGCTAGCTCTGTCCCTGAGTTTCTTTGTGACCCCCGTTTCTGGGTATTCCACTGGCTCATCTACCCGATTCTCCCTCACAAAGCCAGTGCCATGGTTTTGCTTCTCTAGGGCCGCCCGCCCATGTGAAGCCTGGAGTGGTGCTTACTCACCGCCGGGCCACCGCGGAATTGATGCCACTGCCGCGCTGCATTTGTTCCTGTAACGTGGGAAGAATCCCTTTCTGTTCTGTATTTTGTCAGGATCATCTTGGAAAGCACTAAGGTCTGGTCCTAAATTGTTTGGGTTTTTCATGGGTAGCATTATTTCGGCTTCCATTTGCGCTCCCCCCCACCCCAAAGACAGATATTTGTGTTTGTGGCAACTGCTTTGCTGTCTTCCCCCCACCCCCCCGCCGGTGGGTCTCCCCATCTTTGTCGTAGCAGAATGGGCTTCATTTTCAAAGTGAAAAGTTTTCATACTGTATTAACAGCTGAATAAAGTAGCCTTTTCAGAAAGTTACTATCTAGTGACTGTCTTTGCTGATTGAATGAGTTTTTGTTTTTAAAAAAGTTATTCACATTTTATTCTTCCAGTCCCCTCATCAGCTTCTCATTGGTCACTTGTACTTGGCTTCCTACTTGGTAGCAAAGGGGAGCCGCACCTGCAGTTCTTTCCCGTGGGGACATCGCCACCTAGTGGATGTCCAGGATATTGCGGAGGCACTTCTGTAAGCCTGTTTCTCCAGTTGAAAATTGAAGGGCACATCTTTGACTCTAATACCTGATCTCAATTGGTTTCTATTCAGTTCATTAACTCATTCATTAAGAAAATAATTGAATGCCAATAAAGCATTCCATAGTGTATATGCTGGGGTACTGATGAGTTTATAGGAGTTTAAAAGCTACTGGGGAGAAAACCATTATAAATATTTATGATGCTCTGGCCGCTGCTTCTCACGAGCATGTTGGGAGTGCTCTGGGAAGCGGGGAGGAAGATGACTCACTTTACTTGGAATGTACCAAAATACCTCTCAGAGGAGGTGGTAGTTAACCTGGAGCTTGAAGTTTGCCAGATAAAAGGGACTCTTTAGAAGCTCCGGCAGCAGATGTGCTCAGAGGTGCTGAGGCGCCGGTGGAAAGAAAGTGTGGTCTGGCTGATGACACTGCGGCACAGGGAGTGTCGGGCGTAGAGCAGACGGTGAAGCTGCGGGTTGGCCCTTGCGGAGCCGGTTGTAGGAGAGGAGAGGAGCTGAGGAGAACTAGCGTACCCATTATGCGCAGTACTTCTTCCAAGCGGCTCCGTTCAGTGAAAGGCACTGTGTGAAGAAGGCGTTGGTCTCCCCGTTTTACAGCTGTGGAGCTGGAATCTCAGAACTTGACTTCATCGGTATACATGGGGCTGGCATGAAAGTGTGTGCCCCGCAGCCTGCGCTCTTAGTGGGCTGTGCCAAGGGCTTTGGACTTCTCTTGTTAAGGAGCCATGTAGTATAAGCAGAAGTACTCATGGCTTGAGCATAGCTGAGCAAATGATAACTGAAATCGTTGCCCTCCCACCACCCAAGTTGGCGTTCATGGTCGGTCTGTCTGCTGAATGTGACACACAGTTCCAGCCTTAGAAATTCAGGGTAAATGGAGGAAGATCCATCAGGGATAGAAGTTACGGGAAAAAAGAATAAAACTGAATGAAATACAGAGGATAGGTAGTTTAGAGTTTAGAAAACAATTGAGTGAGAATATTTTCTTTAAAATGTAAGTGTTAGAGGCATTCCTTAAGGTACAGTGTGATTCAGTTGTGGTAGAAGCAAACATCTTGAACGGTCCAGCAGAGTCGGGAAGGAAGGAACAGGCCGGAGAGCAGCTGGTCAGGAGCGGTGGGTTCTGCTGAGGAGCAGAAAGTGAGGTGGAAAAGTGTGGAATCCCTAATCTGGAATGCTGAGTGTAGACTTGGAATACCCAGCAGGGACCATACGTTTTTGATCAGTTCATAGGCTTTCTATCCACCTGTCTGGAAGTTGAGCTGATTGTTTAGTGATGGTCTGTTTATATTTTGTTTTGTATTAGGTCCTCACTGTTGATGAAAAATAAAAATGAGAGCCTTTTATAGTGTCTTGTGTGTGTGTACGTATAAACACATACACACACACATGCACACATGCACACACACACACATACACACACACACGGACTTATTTTGTCTGTTGTAGAATGAGATGTCTTGGAATCACCCTAGTTGTCCATTGTTGTTCTTAGCTCATGATCCTGTGAAATCAGATGCTGAGATTCTGAGGCGACTTAGGTCTTTTCTAAGTGTGTGTTTGGCAGGTGAGAGCGATTTGCACAGCACCACTTTGCTATATGGACCTCTCACTCTTCAAATTTCTCACTTCTGATATTTGGGTAAGACTTAGATTATTTGGAAATGTTCGGTCAGGATTCCTTGGAGAATTAAGAATGGCTTAATGGCTATTACCTTTTCAATGACCTTTGAAGAAGGACTCCTTATCTCATAATTCAAAAACATAAAACAGTTATTTGAGAAAAATTAAAATAGCACTGATTAGTAAAACACATGTACCTAATTGCATGGGAACTGTTGTTTTTTCCTGCTGTTTATTCCTGTTTGTGAAAGTTTTTCAAAGTTGACAAGCCCCATGCGTAAGAATCCTCTGGGGTGTTTGTTTTCAAGGCCCTTTGCTGGATCTCCTTCTAATGGGAGATTGGGTAGAACAGGTGGAGTCTGGGAACTTGTGTTTTTAATGTGCATATGAAAAGCATGAGAACTGCTAGACAGAGCAGAATCTCAGGGTTAGTCCTGGATATTTATTATCATTACTACTTCTAAAGATCCTTGACTTAGGCTCGGCGCCTATAGCTCAACCGGCTAAGGCGCCAGCCACGTACATCTAAGGTGGTGGGTTTGAATCCCCAGCCCGGACCCGCCAAACAACAATGACGGCTGCAACCAAAAAATAGCCAGGCGTTGTGGTGGGCGCCTGTGGTCCCAGCTACTTGGGAGGCGGAGGCAAGAGACTCGCTTGAGCCCAGGAGTTGGAG
>CAUYTI010119826.1:0-19252 GCA_963575145.1 Galago senegalensis
TGTCCTTGCCTAGAAGCAAGGGAAGGAGCCAGTCTCCTTCTGATACCTTGCCCAGGAGGGGAGTAGGGAGTTTACATTAGCCTTTTCATTTCCAAATGAAGTTACATTAACCTCTTCATTCCCAAATGGAGTTACATTAACTTTTTCAGCAGCCAAAAACTGTACATTGCCTTCCCATTCTCCCTCTGTTCCCTAGCTTGTCATGCATTCTTTCCAAAAATTGGGCCTTTTTTAAAACGCCGTGAGACTCGGGACAAATTGTTAAAAATTGGGACTGTCCCACCAAAAGAGGGAAGTCTGGTCACCTTATTAAAGGCCACCACCTCCCTTTTGTTTGAGCCCCACCCCCCACTCACCAAATTTCTTTTTTGCTTTCATGCCAATTTCTATTGACTCAAGGACCAAGAACCCCGATGTGTCACAACCAGGTGCCCATTTCTACATTTCAGTACCCTGAGAAACTATGTCGTCTGCCTCTATATCCTAGGAATAGAGAAGTAATTTGATTTTCTCCAAATATGAACCCCATATCCAAGGGTAGACCTTTTTGCCCCTTTAAATTTCCATTAAGTAAAATGATCAGGTTTGGATAAATGCAATCCTATCTTTCCCATTGGGAAATCACTCAGGAAATTTCAACGTGTTAGCAATCTGAAAAATCAGAAAATAAAATTTTCCAGGGTTCACCGTTATCACAAAAATTTGGCACAGTTGTTAGTGGAAACCTGTCATTCCACATTCCCAAGTCATATATTATGGCAATTTTAATATTTGACAAGTGTTTAATGTGTCGCATTATGTGACATGATATAAAAATATATTAGACATGTAGCATTTAATATTTCATTTACATGCTTGCCCCTTATCTAAGTAATACCCATGTGGAGGAGAAATAGTATCTACATTTCTGCCCAGTGAAGGCAAACAAAATAGAGCATAAGTCATACAATTAACTACAGAATGACAGAGTCTAAATGTTTTCACATAGATATTTATATACTCTTGAGAAGAAGTACAGCATAGAATCATGATTGTGAATATAGAATCTGGGTTTCAAAACTAGTTTTCTAGCTGAGTGACCTCCAGCAAATTACTTAACCTCTCTGTACCTTAGTTTTCCCACTTATAAAATGAGCTTCTTTTTCTCTCAGATGTTGTGCTTTAGAATGAGAAATAGATACAGCAGAATCTCTGTAAGTTGACCACCCCAGGGAATGTAACAAACCACTAAAGATGCACAGGTGGTCAACATAAGGAACTAGGCCTACTGTACTGAAGGGGTTTTACATGTGGTGCACATCCAGTCTATGAAACTTAGGTCAGTGTGAGAAGGTGATCAGTGTAGGGAGGTGGTCAATTATGGAGGGTCCATTGTATTTGGTTTTTTCATTTCCTGGCACACAACTCCTAAAATCCCTAGGATCTCCAAAGGGTTGGACCTTTTTGTATTGTAATCAGATGAGTCTTCCCTGTGGCTCCTGGACAGCCTCAGGATGGGGTCCTTTGTCCCCTGACTACAGGGTGGGAAACTTCAGCTCCTCCCATCCCATCCCCATCTGTAGAGAGAGGAGAAGGTTGAGGTGCTCACCAACGGCCAATGATTTCACCAATATTGCCTATGTAATGGTGGTGACATAAAACCCAAACTGGATAGAAGGAAGTGGTGGCAGGTGACTACAGTGTCCCTCCCCACACACCTTGCCCTCTGAATTTAGTCCATCTGGTTTTTCATTTGTATCCTTTGTAAAATCCTTGATAATAATCAATGACTGTAAGAAAAGTGCTCCCCTGTGTTCTGGGAACCACTCTACAAATGACTGAACCCAAGGAAAGGGATTTAGGATTAGTATCTAAAAATAGAATGGAGGAGGCAGCAATCCTGTGGGCCTGAGCCCCTCACCTGCAGGATCTGAGTCCAAACTGAGTCATAAGTATGGTAGGAATTGATGTGTCAAAAACACCCACACACCTGGTCACAGAAGTATGCTGTTCTGAGTGCATATGTAAAGAAAAAACCTTTACAGCCTCATCTGGGCTATTATGAGAATTATTACATACACTTGTGTTCAGTAAGTGCTTACAATTTTTCCTGGTAAAGGCTACTTTTAATAAAAATCGGTACCTCAGTAAGGAAGAATGTATTGTTTCATTTTATAGAAGTGATGACTAATGTTCTGGGAGTTCAAGCAACTCTCCCCAGGTCTCACTGGTTCCGTAACCTGAGGGTTTTGTTCCACACTCCGCTGGTTCCCCCAAGCCTCACAGCCTCATTCCTGATGATTGTGAGTACCCACCCTCTTTCCTTTAAAGACAGGACTAATTATGACAATAACATGTTTTAAAAGGGAAGCACATCTAAACCAAAATTTAAAATATAAAGCATGGCCTTGTTTTTTCATTGAGCGCTTATCATACATTACATCAGACAAGATAACAGAGTTTAACAGTCTGGAGGCCTGATGGGCTCATGAGCCAGCATAAGGCAAAAATGTGTTCATTGCCGGCAAGTGACTTAGGTGTAGCAGAAACCAGGGTAGGAGCTCTGAACAACAATTTCAACCCTGAAAATTAGGAATATAGAGTAGGTCATAATGTTTTAAAATGTGGCCACCGCACTTCTGTTGGTACGTACTATTATTCTTTAACTTTTGTTTTTTAATTATAATGAGTACATAATAGCTATATGTATTTACAGGGTATATATGATGTTTCTATATAGGCAAACAATGTATATTAATCAAATCAGAGTAATTGGGGTATTAGTTCCCGCAAACATTTATTATTTATTTATTTATTTATTTATTTTTGAGACAGAGTCTCACTTTGTCACCCTCAGTAGAGTATCATGGTGTCATAACTCACAGCAACCTTAAACTCTTGGGCACAAGCAATCCTCTGGCCTCAGCCTCCTGGGGTTACAACAGCTCACCACAACGTCCAGCTATTTTAGATACAGGGTCTCACTCTTGCTCAGGCTGGTCTAGAACTCTTGAGCTCAGGCAATCCACCCACCTCGGCCTCCCAGAATGCTAGGATTATAGGCATGAGTCACCACCCCCTGCTAAACATTTATTATTTCTTTGAGTTAGGAGCATTCCAATTCTTCTCTTTTAGTTGCTTTTTAAGTAATTAATTAACATTTTTTTGAGACAAAGTCCCACTTTGTTGGCCAGGCTAGAGTGCCATGGCATCAGCCTAGCTCCCAGTAACCTCAAAACTCCTGGTTCAAATGATCCTCCTGCCTCAGCCTCCCGAGTAGCTACTAGGACTACAGGCACCCACCACAACGTCCTGCTAATTTTTCTAATTGTAGTAGAGGCAAGGTTTGGCTCTTGCTTTGGTCTGTCTTGAACCCTCCTGCTAGGATTACAGACATGTGCTAGGATTGTAGACATGGGCCACTGAGTCAAATGGCTTTGTTATACTGTCAAATATTGTTCATTCTATCTACCTAATTATACTTATGTACCTATTAACCATGCCCCCATAAACTGAAAGCCTTTCCCCTAAGTCCCAGAACAAGACCAGAATGCCCACTTTCACCACTGTTATTCAACACAGTACTAGAAGTTTAAGCTAAAGCAATCAGACAAGAGACAGAAATAATGGCATCCAAATTGGAAAGGAAGAAGTTAAACTTCCATGTTTTCAGATGATATGATCTTATATCTAAAGAAAGTAAAAATTCTACAAGAAACCTATTAGAACTGATAAAAAAAAATTCAGTAATGCTGCAGGACACCAAATCAACACTACTATTTTCATTTTATAAACACTTTAATTTTGGTATGAATTCATTTTATGCTACAGAAATATCTGTATATTTTTTAAGTTCCTTGTTATAAATTGTATTGCAATTTCTATTGATATAAAGCTTGTTCATATATAAAACTATTTGTAAATTTTTTTAAAAGGTTAAATAGACAATAGCAGAGATGGTGTATAGCTATAATAAGAAATATGTTTCTGATATGTGCTCATGTTCAGAACTTGAAGAATATAATCCACTGGGTATTGGCTCCAGACCCCCCCCCCAAATAGTAAAATCCATGGATGGTCAGATCATTCCTTCTGTGAAATGTAGGTTTTACATATAACCCTGATATCCTCTTATATGCTTTAAATCACCTCTAGATTTCTTAGACACCTAATACAATGTAAATGCTATGTAAATACTCCCAATACTGTATTTTTCCACTTGCACTATTTTTATTGTTGTATTGTTATTTTGGTCTGCAGTACGTTGATTCTGCAGACAAAAATCTGCACATTGAGGGGACTAACTCTTCCAATCTAAGGGATAAAAAGATTTCTCACCCATACCAAGTTTTAGAACTGACACCCTTATGACAAAAGGCAGATTAACAAGATAAACTAGTTCAAATTTATTTAATATAAATTGTACATGGCGGCAGATGTTTCAGAAATGACTAAACAAAACTTAGAAAAAACGGCATTCATAATAGACAATGATGCAGAACTGTGATGGGAGAACAAAGGGGTCTGATCTGATGGCAATGCACCGGGGGAGAACTTAGTACATCTTGTTCATTCAGATCCTTCCTGGCATCCCATGTGACACTGCTTCCCTCTGAGCATACAGCATTCCTCTGGAATAAGGATCTTACAACATACTTTGGGGAGAGAGGGTGAGGAGATTGTTTCTGGTTCCTAAGGTCTGCGTTTGCTGTTTCCTCAGATTCCAATATGACATATTTTGGGGTAACGTATCCTGAGCACTCTCACCAGCACATGAAAAGGAGATTCCATAAGAGTGATTGTATCTAATAGCCCAGAACTGGGCGGGTTGCAAATATGGTCCTGCCTTAGGAGCATGTATTTATTCTGGCTCTCTGGAGGGAGATCACGTAAGATTCTATGTTATTGTCCAATTCATGCTGTTCCTGGTCCTTAAAGAGAATAACATTACAGTTTCCTTTAAGGACAGAAGGGCTAATTATACTATGACATATCTGCGAAGGGAAACATATCTGAAACAAAATATAAAGCATGACCTGGTTTTCTTTCCTAAAGAAGAGGAAATCTAGTAACGGAAGCCACTCAGAAAGAATCTAAAAAGAATCTTAAAGATCAATATGTATTTACAATATCATCAAATATTTTGCTATTACCAAGAAGAATGAAATGGCAACAAAATAGCATAAAGGGGATGAAAGAAACAATATTTTACAACTTGACTGAATTGAACTACGCACACATAATTTCCAGGATTGATTTCCCGCCTCATTTTGAAGCAAACAGCCATCAATTTGAAAATCCATGCAGAAGTATACGAAGAAAGCAAACATTTCCTACTCAGGGGGAAATATCCTTACACTTTTTGAAAAGAAACAGCACTATACAGATACACACGCACGCACATTTATTACCAGGATTCTATAATTCTATACCAACTTGATGAAATGTCCCCAAATCACTATAAATCAATTGTAACTTAACTGAACTCCAGGGTAGGGGATGCTACACTTGTGGCATTTTGAAAATTATCTTAGTATCCTGCATGTTTGTAAGTAGGAAATTGTTTTATGGACAGTCAAGTTCAAAACAGCTTAGTGAATTAGTTAGAAATAGGCTGGTTCAAATTCGAGCCACCTCACTTAACTTCCGTAGGACTAGGACAATGGGCAAAGTATTCTTTCTTGGCTTTGATTTCTGCATTATTAAAATGGAGACAATAACACCCTCATTGCCTAGACCTAGCACTAATTAAAAAATAGTAGCAGCTACTCCTATTCTTACTTCAAGTGAAACCCTATTTCTCAATTCTGTCCTCATAAGGCACTCAGTAACCAGAATGAATGAGTCAGTTTCCAGACTAAACAAGGTATAGATGTCATTGCTCAATTTCTCCTGTTGTGGTTGGTTTATGCTGAGGTATATTTCCTTGACAGTTTGCTTAATCCTCTGAATTAGGGTTCTCCAGACAAACAGAGCCAATATTGTGTGTGTGTGTGTGTAGCAATGGATAAACAGGGAACTTGCTCACACAGCTATGGAGGCTGACAAGTCTCAAGAACCACAGGGTGAAGTCAGCACGTTGTAGGCCCAGGTGTACCCACGGTGTAATTCCAGGAAGGCACAAGGCCCAGGAGAGTCGAAAGTGCACTTCCAGTCCAAAGACTGGCAGACTATTGACCCAAGAAGAGTCAATGTTTTGGTTTGAGTCTCAATGCTGCAAAGAAACAGTGTCCCAGTACAAAGACTGTAAGGCCAAAGAAAGTCTCTCCCCCAGAGGGAGGGTCAACTTCTGCTCTATGCAGGCCTGCACCTGACTGGATGAGGCCCACCCACATTGTGGAGGACAATCTACTTTTCTCAGGCTACAGATTAAAATGTCAATCTCATATGGAAACACCCTCACGGACACACATAGAATTATCTCTGTTTAAATATCTGGGCATTTTGTGGCCCAGTAAAACTGAACCATAAAATTAACCATCACATTTCTAAAATACATATTAATTACTTCCACTTGGTATCAAGTTAAAATTTTTCCAAAAAGTAGGCTCAAATACTGTAGGATGAGAAACACGAGTTTTTGGATAGTATACTCCTGTTAGGGAAAAAAGAAAGCACATAGCTTGAATTATATTATTTTTATACATAGCTTGAATTATATTATTTTTATTCTACAGTACATACAAGTATGGTACTACTGTGTTATTACATTATGTACATAATAGAATATAAACAATGATGATTAAAAAATGACATAAAATGTCTAAGTAAAAGTTCTCTTATTTTCCCTACTCTTAATTGTATGTCTTACTTATAATCCAGCATATGTAGTAACCATTGGTGAATTCCTTGTGGTAGAACAAAGAAATATCTAAATACAGGGAAAAACTGACCACTTGCAATTGGGAATTCTCAGTAGAGAATATCCCCTGAGGGGCTGGAAATGTTTCCAAAAGCCAGAATGGAAAGAACCTGACAGACACCCAGGTCTTTAAGTGGGACCATAAAAAAGATTTTTACTTTTAAATCATTAGAACTCCAAAGAGCTTTTATTCAATGGGTCTTGCTTGTTGATATTTACTACATCAGAAATTAGATAGAAACTTCTGAAAGTACCATTTAATTCATTCAATGTTAACAAGGTCTATTATATAGTAACATAAATAACATGCTTAATGGGAAAATATCTATATGATCTTATACGAAAAATAAAAACAAAAACAAACAAACAAACCCAGAGGGTGGCATGTTGTGCATTTTTGCAAACCTCACCTCTATGTCTGGCTCAATAGTAGACATCTAGATTCTTTCATTTGCTTTGGCACTCTGTCTTACGTGGTATCAAATGTCATGCCGCCTCTGGGAAACTCCCCTGTACACTTGTAGGAAACTGAGAGTGGCCAACACACTTAGATTTCTTAGCATTGCTACAAAGAAAGCTCTAATCACACCTTCCATTTGAAAGTCCTCACTACACCCCTGGGAGTCCCTGGACCAGACTTTGAGAACTGCTGTTAAGAAAAGGCCTTGAAATTAGAAGATGAACATCTCACTCAAAACAGGGAAATAATTGGGAGAGAAGTTTTCATAAAGAAATTGTACCTTAATCTTCTCTTCAAAAAGAGTACTAAAGCAAGCATCTCTGCTTGGAGGAAACATTCTTAGGATTATCTTTGTAGGGCTGGAACACTGGAGGCAGGAGTGGGTACGGCTGATGATCCAGGTTGGTCCATCACCCTGGACCAGAGCCTGAGTCAGAGAGCACTGAAGACCCACCCTCTGAGTTTAATCTACAGAGGAAGGAGAAGGAGGTTTCCTTCTTTCTGAGGGAGGCTGAGGATTCCCAGCATTTAGTTACCCCTGTCCTGGCCACAGACAGAGGAGAGCAGACACAGGACACACAGGGAAACAGAGCCTTGGGGGCATAGGTCAAACCTCTGCAATGTCAATGATACAATTAAAACCAAAACCAAGAGTCCTGTCAACAGCCAAAAGAAAACCACGTGTGGCTCAATCAAAGTCATGGTTTAAGTTACCTCTTATGCTTCTGAATAATTGGACAATAGTATAGCTCTGACATATCATATAAAAAAACCTGTGATATAAATAAAGACAAGGAGGCAGAGAAAAATTAAGTCATGCTCACCCTTTTCCATTAAAAAAAAGACAAAGCTCCACTACACACACACACAGGTTGTGCCAAACAAAAAGCATGTGCGTGTGTGTGTGTGCATGTGCATGTGTGTGTGTGTGTGTCTCACCAGAACCGTGCCATCGGGAAAACAGCACAGACTTACTGTCTATTTTGTCCATCATTCCTCTCTTCTCACCCCTCACTGTTTCAAAAACCTAAGGTTTTATGAGCCAGGCCAAGACCCTGATCCTGGGATTTCACACCATACTCTAGAATCTTCTTTTTCAATGAGGGCTGTTTGCCACCCCCATTCCAGAGGATGTTAGAGATGAGGGAGTGACAGGTGTGGGTTGACAGTTCTGACCCCGGGAAGGGAGAAAAGAGGACAAACATGAGGCAGCCCCCAAACAGCCAGCCCCAAACCCACCAGGGCAGGAACTTGAGGTCAGGGACTTTTGTAGGACAAGAGCAGGTGCAGAAGCTGGGAACTGAGGCCCCAAGGTCACCTTCTCCTCAGGAAGGACGTACAATCACATCCACCAGCACCAGGACACTTTGTAACTGCCAGGGCACCCCCTGCATGTTACCCCATTAGGGTAAAAATGGGGACGGCCCTCAGTTCCAAGAAATCTCCACATTTTCCTAAGAAAACTAAGGAATATCCTGCCTACCACATAGCAAGTTATTAGCCCCAGACATAAAAGTAGAAATAAGTTGAAACCCCTGGTGTCTCCTGCACTCCCACAGCAAACCCATCACTCTGTGGAATGCTTTCACTTTGTGAGACCTCCTTTCACTTTGCGAGACCTCCTTTCACTTTGCTATAAGCGCTGCTTACTTCTTCAACCCCTCATGGACTTGGTCCGAGAACCAATTCTTCAGCTCTGGAAACCAAGGACCAGGGAGCACAAATTCGAACCTGAAAGTGGACACTGGACTATTATCCAAAGACAATTTTGATTGTCACGACTGGAGGAAGGCAGAGGTTACTGGCTTCTAATGGGTAAACACCAGGAGTGCTGATAAATGTTTAAACCAATAAAACGTTTATCGGTTAAGCAGCACCCCCCCCATAACCAAGAATAATCTAGCCCAATATGTCAATAGTGTCCTAACAATGCAATCACTGAAACCTGCTTTCTTGTACCCTTAATGAATCCCCAACAATAATTTTTTTAAAAAAGCCTTTCTCCAGGAAATAACATTGTTTGGGAATCATTTTCTTAGCGCTCTCTCCACAAGCAGTCTCTAGATTGCCAACATAGTACACAAATTTCCAAAACCACACTGTCACTATGATGAAGCCCAGTATGAAACTTCACTATCTCCTTACGCTGCTTGTATTAATACCATATTGTTCATCCTTGAAAGTAGTTTGAGTCAATGCACTGAAGCAGCCCACACGTGAGTATACACACATGTGCTTGCTTATTCAAATCAGAGTTGCAATCTAATAGGTGCTCTGAACAGAATCTGCCAGGAAAATAAAAAGCATCAAAGAAACTTACATTAATGAGTAGGTTATTTGTTTAACTTCAAAATATGTTTACATGGTTTGCAGCACACCACACTACTGCCTGTAAAAAGAATGGGTAATTGTTTCAACCTCAAACAACAGAAGAGGCAGAGACATCTAAAAGCCTGTACACAAAGAATTAAATAGACTCGAAGCAGAATGCACTGTCCTTTACTAGGTTCCTCCAATCTCCATGAAACCATGGCATGCAAGGATGTTCTCCCAGATGCTATAATTCCCATTCTCTTCCCTCTCCTGTCTGACTTTCCCTCCCCTTGCATTTACAATCTGTGCTCCAGGTACATACAAATGGGCCTCAATTTTGTTACCTTGGCCAGCTCTCATAGGAGACTTCATCCTAGAATAATCATGGTTCCAGCGGTGCATGTCCATGAAATTAAAATGGAAGAGATTGATTCTTCAGGTATGTGGTTACTGCTATTGACACTACACCAGATCAGCTCCTCCAGTGACGAGACAGCTCTTGCACGAAAAACACCTTTGCTTATCAAGCTGAGGCTCTGAGCCGCCGAGATGGCAATTTCAGGCCCATATGACAGCAGCCAGACATGAACTAGAGTGCTCAGGAAAGTGAACTTTGGTAATCCTCTGGTATTCCATTAATCTGAAATCCGCTAATCTGAGAATGTAACTTCCTTCTCTATTTTGAAGCTCTGTTTCATTTACGATATTAAATTAATACAGCTAGTTGCTCAATAAAAGGAAAAGACACTGCTCACGCTGTAATTCAGATAATTATGTTTGCAGCATTATACAAATTTTGGTTCATTTAAAAAGACATTTTATTGTAGAGAGCTAACATAATGCAAAATCTGCCTTTTAACCATTCAAAGGTACAATTCAGTGGCACTCAGTACACTGATAAGATCATGCCACTACCAATTCTGGACACTTTTCCATCATCCTATTAGGAAAACTGGACCCATTAAAATAGTAACTCCTCAAACCCTGGTAACTACTATTTTGCTTTCTGTCTCTTTGAGTTTGACTACTTTAGGTATCTTATATGAGTGATATTTTATTTGTTTTTCTATGTCTGGCCTATTTATAGCATAACGCCCATCCATGTTGTAGCATGCATGAGAATTTCATCCCTTTTTAATGCCAAACAGCACTCCGTTCAGTCCATGTACGTACCATAGTTTGTTTACTTATTCACTCACGGATGGACATCGGGGTTGTTTCCACCCTTTGGCTATTTTAAATAACACTGTTAACACTAATATAGAAATGTGTGTTTGATTTGCATTTCTCTGATGATTAAAGATGATGAGCATTTTTTCATGGGTCTGTAGACCATGCACCTGTCTTCTTCAGAGATGCTGCTGTTCATGTCTCTTGCCCACAATGAAATGGGATCACTTGTTTTTTTCTTAGTAGTAAGTTTAAGTTGCCTATGGATTCTGATTATGAGACCTTTGTCGTAAATATAACTTACAAAAATCCTCTCCCATTCTGAGGGCTGTCTATTTGCTTTATTTAGTGTGTTCTTGGCAGTGCAGAAGCTTTTTAATTTGATCAGTAATGTGTTTTTGATGTTGATTCAATTGTCCTCCTCATAAAGTATTCTCCCAGGCCAATTTTTTCAAGTGTTTCTCCTGCACTCTCTCAGAACTTTTATAGTTTCATTTCTTAAGTTTAAGTCCTTTAACCAGTGAGAGTCAATTTTAGTTAGAGGGGAAAGGTGTGGGTCTAGTTTTAGTCTTCTACAGGTTGCCAGCCAATTCACTCAGCACTATTTGTTGAATAGGGATTCTTTCCCCGATTTATATTTTTGATAGGCTTATCAAATATCAAATGACAATAAGTGTCTGGGTTCACCTCTAGGTGTTCGATTCTGTTCCATACATCTACCTCTCTATTTTTGTGCCAGTACCATGCTGTTTTGATCACTATTCATTTATAGTATAGTCTGAAGTCTGGAAGCATGATTCCTCCCGATTTATTTTTAAGAAATGCAAATCAAAACCACTCTGAGATACCATCTAACTCCAGTAGAGTAGCCCATATCACAAAATCCCCAAACTACCGATGTTGGCAGGGATGTGGAGAAAAGGGAACACTTCTGCACTGCTGGTGGGAATGCAAGCTAGTATGTTCCTTTAGGAAGGAAGTTTGGAGAACACTCAGAAATCTAAATGTAGACCTGCCGTTTGATCCTGCAATTCCTCTTGATATATCTCCAAGGACCAAACATCATTTGGCAATAAGGATATTTGCAAAAGATTGTTCATTGCAGCTCAATTCATAATTGCCAAGTCATAAAAGAAGCCCAAATGCCTATCGACCCATGAATGGATTAATAAATTGTGGTATATGTATGCCACAGAATACTATGCATCATTTAAAAAATTGGAGACTTTACCTCTTTTGGATGGAGTTGGAAAATATTCTTCCTAGTAAAGTATCTCAGGAATGGGAAAAAAAAATCCAATGTACTCAGTACTACTGTGAAACCAATTTATAATCATTCACACTTGGATATGAAAAATGAAACACAACTATAACCTAGGATGAAGGAGGGAAGGGTATGGAGAGAAAAGGGAAAGGGGGTGGGTAGATAGAGGGAGTGTTGGTAGGGGGACCACATTTATGGAACATATTCCAAGTACAAGTTGGATCTATCAGGTGTAGAACACAAATGTCTTAACGCTGTAATTGGGTAAATGAGGTGAAGGCTGTGTTGATTAGTAGGATGTAAGCACTCCAATTCATACAAATAATCAACACATTGAATCTCATAATGGCATAATCGTATTCATGATCTATGTACAAATGACTTAATAAAAAAAGGAAAAAAATACATATTGTGAAAAATTTTTAAAAAGAAATATCTGTTTGGGTTCTTGTTTTTAAATTAAATTTTGATTCATCTTTGCTCCTTTTATATCTTTGTCCAATAGGTATGAAGTGTGTTACAAAATATAGTAACCTAACGCACATTTTATCATATGATCCTATGTGATCTTGTGGCATAGTAGAGAATCTTTCCATATACGAACATTGTTACCTGGAGCATTTTACTTATTTTCCAAAGCATCCAGATAAAAAAAACTACACAAGTATTTGCCATGTTTTTTCTTTTCTATATGTGGTCTCCATAAATGTCTTGTCCCCATTACAAACCATGTAGATTTGAATAAACAAACGCCACTCTATTTCAACATAGCGCATTATATTTTTGGTTGAGTTAAAAATGAAGGTCAAACTATCTCATTAAATATTACATGACTCTTTTCTCTCTTCTAATATCAATAGCCAAGTGACAGAACAGAACTAGACATAAAATGCTCTGAAGTTTATATGATCACAAATACCCTTCCTAACCACATCAATGTATTAATTCAGGGGTCTCACAAAGGGAAACCTGAAATATGAGATTATATAACCTGAAACATTAGATTGTATAACCTGAAATGACAATCTAACTTTCACAAGTCTGAGAAGGATAAGAGAATTCATTTAAGCTGATATGAGAGAAAGATAATAATTATACTGAAAACTCAAGTTACTAAAAATTGTAGCAATTCCATGCTAAAGAATAAACATTTAGAAAACTTATTTTAATAGAGCAGCACTTCTCATTTAAACAATTATAGAACTCCAGACAATTGTTTGTCTTGGGGGGGGGGGGGTTGTACACTAAGTACAGGTTACTCAAGTAAGATTATTTAACCCGCATGGGGTTATTTAACCCATATTTTCCTACAGTACTGTAGGAAAAAAAAAAACTATTATTATTTCCACTTAAAGCTAAGGAAATGAAGGGTTTTAAATCACTCTCCTGGGGGCACATGGCTAATAATAAATGGTGGCAATGAGATTTGAACTCATATCTTTGTGACTCCTCCGTTGAAGTTTTTTATGACTATACTATCTAGAATTGCTCCAAGCCACATTTCACAACAGGGACAATGCTTCAAACAAAGACCTTTTTATGAGGGAGATAAGAATTAATGTGCTTTGTGAATTAAAATGGGTCCCCACTGAGCTACAAGATGGAGCCTTCTCAGACAGCATTTAACAGAACCCAAATTATTTGGTATTTCCACTCTTAGAATTTAGCAACCAACATGGCTCCACACAGATTCATCTCTTTGCCCTCTCCCCTGAGACGGTAAAGTTGACCACAAAAATAAAAATATTTTAGGAATGATAGTATATCCAGAATATTTTAAAGGGAGTTTCACTGCTGCTATTGTAATTATTCTTAATTATAACCATTGTTCCCAGTAGAGCAAGGAAAAACAAGGCACACTCAGACTATTTGTTTATGGAGGTCGCTACAAAAGTTTTGAGACAGACTGAGTTATGGTCCGTTATTTCACTCCCCAAAATTGGACTGGGCAGTAGTGCCCTTTCTGATTCAACAGTGCAAGACACTTGCTTGGCTTATCAGTATAGCTGGGAGGGCTCCCCTGGTTTCTGTCTGTATAACACTAAGTCTGTGTCTAGTATGGAAGTAGGAAGATAGCACATAAGCACCAGATTTTAAAAAGTGCCTTAAAGGAGTCTGAAGGCCGTTAGCATTCGCAGTGGGCTTTGGGGAACCTTACTCCTTTCCACATGACAATTTTTTGGTAGTTTCAAGAAATTACAAAGATGAGTGGAGAGTGGACACCCGGCAACCACTGTGACTGAGGCAAACATCACCTCTGTGGGAAAAATAGTTTGTGAAAACAATCGAGTCACATGTGAGGATAGTGAGGGCACGGAAGCGGCAGGCTCCAAAATCCTGCACGATTATCCTCAAGTCAGAAAGGTTCATCCCGATGGATGCCCCACACTCCGACAAGTCAGCAAAAGGGCATCTGTGGTGAGCAGTGTGCAGAAATGCCGGTCAGATTTGACAGAGGCAAGTCCAAGTCCAGACATGTCTCTGACATCTTTCCTGGAGAAGAAACTGGATTTACCAGTTGGATCCAGAGAACAAGCATCAGTTGACAGCGGGGATTTTGTTCCTCATGAAAATCCACCAACCAAAGTGAAGTGGCCCCAAAATGTCGGGAACAAAACGGTGGCAATTTTCTTCTCCAAAAGTGGTCATGTAGCAACTGTTCCTCAGTGGTAAGCAACAGTGTGCCCACCAAAAATTTATGGGGAGCCAAGGATAGGAAGGCGGGGGACAATGTTGCACCATAACAATGCATCTGACCACACTGCAAACATCAACATTCAGCTCCTGGAGTCCGCAGAGCTTAAACTTACAACTCACAGAGCCTACAGTCCTGACCCTACAGTGATTGTTTCTTGTTCCCTACAGCAAAAAATAGCACGTGCAGAAGAAGGTTCTCCAGCCCTGAAGAAGCTGGTCATGCCTATGCAAGTGAACTTTTATCACTTGAAGAAAATGAGTGGAAAGAGTGCTTTCAAAAACTGTTTACAAGAATGCAAAACTGAGTGGCGTGTTGTGGTGAATATTTTGAGAAAATATGGTCATCAAGATAATTTCACATGTCTTAATTTCTACGTATCTCAAACCTTTTATAGTGTCAGCCCAATGTAAACTCATGTGTTTCTTTTTTTCTAGGTTCTGGCACCAATAGTTTTAGAAATCAAAAAAATAAATAAATAATTTTAGAAGTCAGCAGTATGTATAGTTCTGAGTTCACACTGATAATTCACTGCAGGGTAATTTATGGCATTCAAAAGTGACACAAACAACTTAGTACAGTGATCATTATGAAAATGGTAACTGTAAATGGAAGACTGACTGATGTCTTATGTAAAATTAATGGGAGCCAAGGACAGGATAACGGGGGACCATCTCGCACCATGACAGTGCATCTGACCACATAGCAAACATCAACATTCAGTGCGTGAATGACACTCACACCAAATAAACCATATCAATAAAGTTACATTATGAAGGTCAACTACTAGAATATTTATCCACCTGGGACGCACAGCAAATGTAAATTCACTCTATGTTAATGTGGAATGTAGACATTAAAAGGGAAAGATAAATTAATACCAATATTAAACCCAGGATGAAATAAAAATCATACTTTTAGGCATATATGCTAATTAATTAGTTTCAGATTCCCTACCCTCTATTACTGTGATTTCTCCTATAATTTGTCTTGATTAGTCTTTATCAAGTAGCTTCGATCAAAGTTTCATTCTGTGAACAACATTAATACATCTATGAATATTTTCAGGTAGCAAAGTATTTTAGAACTTGAAAGGGCAGCAGAGATAATTAAATTCAACCTTCCCATTCCAAACAAAGGTATAGAGATGTTTCGGAACAGACTGAGGCTCAGTCTAACTCTAACTCCAGAATTACAGCGCCTACAGCTTATTCAGCTATAGTCTCCTTGCAAACGCACCTTCTTCTTTGATCCCCTAACTCTGACAGGTTGTTGAAGGTTAGCATTTTTTTTTTTTTTCAGTTTTTAGCCAGGGCTGGGTTTGAACCCACCACCTCTGGTATATGGGGCCGGCGCCCAGCTCCTTGAGCCACGGTCACTGCTCAAAGGTTAGCATTTTTATAAGTAAAAAGAGGTAATAATTCCTGATACAGAAATTTACTATGATGGACAAATAAAATGTTGAGATCTTACTGAAAATTGTAAAATGTTCAAAAAATATTTATTATTGTTACAAATGAGGGACTTGAACAAGTTGACCTCATTTTTACAAGGTCTTGGTATGAGCCAAAAAGAACCTTGAACAAGGATTGAACCTTGAACCACATAGCTTTCAGGGCCAATGATCTCCTGAGCAGTTGAAAATCTGTGTATAATTTTTGACTCCCCCAAAACTTAACTGCTGAGATCTTAATAATCATAAGCCTTATGGATAAAATAATCAATGAATACACATTTTGCATTTCATATGGATTATATGCTGTATTCTTTTTTTTTTGAGACAGAGCCTCAAGCTGTCACCCTGGGTAGAGTGCTGTGGCATCACAGCTCACAGAAACCTCTAATTCCTGGGCTCAAGCGAATCTCCTGCCTCTGCCTCCCAAGTAGCTGGGACTACAGACGCCCACCTCAAAGCCTGGCCATTTGGTTGCAGCTGTCATTGCTGTTTGGTGGGCCCGGGCTGGATTTGAACCCGCCAGCTTAGGTGTATGTGGCTGGCTCCTTAGCCACTTGAGCCACAGGCACTGAGCCCATGCTGTATTCTTATAGCAAAGCAAGCTAAAGAAAGGAGAATGCTATTATGAAAGTTTTAAACAAGAAGAAACGTCTTTACTATTCATTAGGTGGATCATGATATTCATCCTGATCGTTGTCAAGTTGAATTGGCTGAGGAGGAGGGTTATTCTTGCTGACTGGGGGAGGGCAGGGGCTGAAGAGGTGGAGGAGGTAGAAGGGAAGGCCGCAGAGGCAGGCACACTTGGTGTAACTTCTATAGAAAAGTTCCGGGTATGAGTGGACTTACACAGTTCAAACACATGTTGTTCAAGGGTCAACTAACTTTGTAAGTTCTCAGATCATAAAAATCTAAAAATCTGACTTTAGGCACCGGTCATCCAACTGACAGGCTGTCATACCTGAATATGAGGTCAGACAATTAAGTCAATGAATTCATCCTAGAAAATGTGCTGGATCACCTCATTGCTCATAATTGTTTCTGTCACCTTCCAAGTACTCTCCTCGACCACATGGTGACCATAGTGATATTCAGCAATGAGGTATGTAGCACTTTTTCTAGAATCACTTAGTGAATTTAGTGGTCAAACTTTATATCTCTGGACAGTCTAGTTGCCTAAAATCATAACAGTAATATTTATCTTCATGGTTCTTATGAATATTAAATAATACATATGAAATATCTGGGATGGTGATTAAAGCCTAGTATGTGTTTGGTAAATATGGATAAATAATTTTATTTCTTTTTTCCTTTTGAATCTTCTTTCCTAGTCTTGACTAGGAATAACTCAAATTGCAAAATTTTAAATGTTACTAACAGGCTGGGGCAAATCTGAATTTACAAAATAATTGTCTGACAGTAGAGAATTACTTAACTGGACTTTTCATGATATAAACAGACATGCAACTTAAAGACACTAAATGAAAAGTAAATTTGCATATCAAGATGGTACCAATTAACAATATAGTACTGGCAGCTCTCACATATTAGTAAGAAAGGAAGATATGAGGATTTCGATTAATTATAGAAATGCTTCAGTGAGAAGGAATATAGTCATTCCATTTATATACTTGGTGTTCTGACAGTGCCTGATGGAGACATAGCCAGTCTCTTCTGGAATAAGCTACCATTATGATAAGAATAGTTCTAATAATGTATATTTACAGCATAGTTATGTAATTTTTTCTATAGAGCATATTAGAGCAGAAGAGTAAATAATGAAGAATCTATCCACGTGATTATATATTGTATACTATTGTTTTGTTTTGTTTTAGAGATAAGGTTATGGCTATGTTTCCCAGGCTGGAACGCAGGGGATATTCACAGACATGATCATAGTGCACTATAGCCTTGAACTTCTGGGCTCAAACTGCTTCCTCAGCCTCCTGAGTACCTTAGATTATAGGCCCAGGCTACTATGCCTGGCTTCTCAAACTCTTCATTTCAACAGGTCATAATAAATCCACCTAAGAATAACATTCAAGTTCATTTGGATTAAGTCTAGAGAAAAAAAATAAAAAAGAGAGAGAGAAAAGAAAAAACAGGGAGAAAATGAAATCAAAAGACCTTAAGTGTTCTGTATTGAGTCCTAGAAGTCGTCCCGAAGACATTTATACTATAGATGCAAAAGTAGAACAACTCTTTACAATGAAGTTACTCTTCTCAGAAAAAAGGGAAGCCAGCTCTCTGGGACACAGACTCTGAGTGCTAGCACATCCGTCGTTTTAAAGAAATTACTAGCATGCTGTGTTTGGTTTCCTGTCTCCCACCTAGCATTTTACAAACTGTATCAAAGCACAGAGTGTAACAGCTCCAATTTCTCTCACAGCAGCTGCACCGTGTGAGAAAAGTTGTCAGATTAACTAGAAGAAAGCCTCCAAACTCTCTATAAACTATGGCTGCTCATTAGAACAGAATGGTGAGCCAAAGAACGCACATAAAGAAATGCCCAGGCGATCCAGCGTACCATGAACCAATGCGTAGGATGCTGCTCTCCAAAATGTGTGTGTGAGAGGGACAGGCATAGTCCGGGAATGACAAACTGTACTATTTTGCTTAGGACTCACTCTGGGTGAGGATAAAGATCTGGACTTCAAAAGTACTTGTTGATTTTTCTGGGTATTTGTTATTATTTTGATGAATCCTCTGCCTGCTAGCACTAAACTACACTAAAATATAAAATACACTAAATATTTCTGGTCCGAGGTCAAGCTAGATGAGAACCTCAGATGCTTGGTAAGCAAGGGCCACTGTTCACTGAATTCAGATATGGAAACTTGACTTCTTTTTTTTTTTTTTTGAGACAGAGCCTCAAGCTATCTCCCTGGGTAGAGTGCCATGGCATCACAGCTCACAGCAACCTCCAACTCCTGGGCTCAAGCGAGTCTCCTGCCTCAGCCTCCCAAATAGCTGGGACTACAGGCGCCCGCCACAACGTGCAGCCATTTTTTTTGTTGTTGTTGTTGCAGCCATCATTGTTGTTTGGCAGGCCAGGG
>CAUYTI010119827.1:0-21148 GCA_963575145.1 Galago senegalensis
GCCACAACGCCCGGCTATTTTTTTTTGGTTGCAGCCGTCATTGTTGTTTGGTGGGTCCAGGCTGGGAATTCGAACCCACCACCTTAGGTGTACGTGGCTGGCGCCTTAGCCGGTTGAGCTATAGGCGCCGAGCCATTTCAGTTTTTCTTTCATGAAAAATGACATTATCGTTCCCCAAAGTTTTCTTGCTTCTTTTATCTCCACATGTCATCTCTTATCCTATGATTTTCCTTTTTGTCACTGCTAGAGATGTGACTGTGGGCAATAAGCGTATCAATGAAGCTTGGGTAAAAATTGACAGCTACAAACCCCTGAGTTCCCTCCCAAGGAGAAGGCGACTTGTGAAGAAAAGCTTAAAATATGACTTGCATTTAAAGGTGAATATGATGCTTTCCTGCCTTAATAGCCAAGCATTTGCCAAGCTAGTATTTAAACATCTTATAAGGATTTGACGCAATCTTACTTAAGATGTAGAATTTTAGACGGAGTTTTGCCAAATGTGGTTTTAAGGCATTCCAAACTACTTGCTTCATACATGTTGAGTATTGACCTTACAGTCCCATACCAATGGGGGAGGGGTAAGGATCAGTTTGTTTGTGCATGTCCCAGACCACCCCGCACCATTAGCTTGTGACTATTAATATTCCTTAGGTGTAAAAGCCATTTCCAGCAAATACATAAGTGAAGCTAAGCCCAAATTCTCTTACGTGCTTACTAATAATGTAGGTTTATAATTCTTACCAAAAAAGTACAAAATAAAAGTCCCCTTTTGAGGGCTCTGGGACTCAAGTTCAATTTCAGCTTATTGCTCCCAGAAAAGTAATCCCACTCATGCCCAGTTCTTACTAGTCTCCTGTCTCTGTGTTTTTATTAATTTCCAGTTTTGAGACATCCATAGAATTTTAGATGGCTTAGCATGTAGTTGTTTCATGTATAGATATGAAATAGCCTCCCTATTGGAGTGGAAGGGTCTTACAAACATTCTATTTTTTGTATACCCCCCCGAACATTTAATAGGCATTGACAGGATATCGGGTATTCATAGAACACTTCCTACATATGTGCTTGCTTGATTTATAGGTCTTTTGTTCTGTTTGTTGTTGTTAATGTCCTACGTTGCAAACATTTAAAGAAAAAAAAACTCTGTAGAAGGACATGTGTTTGCGTTTTCATCTGAACATGGAGGGAGGAGCGACTAGGATGGTATTCAAAATGGAAAAGGGATTCTACGTGGCGTTTACAGAGTTCCAGGAACTGTGCGATCACAGGAAAGCAACCTTCACCTTTTGGAGCTTTTGGTCACACATCTCCCCAACCTGAGTCTCTCTTCTTTCTCTGGTAGGAAACTTTTTTTCTTGTGAGACAGAGTCTCACTGTGTTGCCCTCGGTAGAAGGCAGTGGCATCACAGCCCACAGCAACCTCAAACCTTGGGCTTACGTGATTCTCTTGCCTCAGCCTCCCAAGTAGCTGGGACTACAGGTGCCCACCACAACATCTGGCTATTTTTTGTTGTTGTTGTTGCAGTTGTCGTTGTTTAGCTGGCCTAGGCTGGGTTTGAACCCTCCAGCCTGGGTGTATGTGGACGGTGTCCTACCCACTGAGCTGTATGGGTAGGAACCTTAACTGGCAGAATTCTCAGGTTGTTATAATTGTTGTTACTTGCAAGAGCAAGATCTCTAGAATTAAACTTTGTTTTGGTTAAAATTATCTATGGCCTTTGAGTCCCCGACCAGGCTCTTCCCTCTGCGGGGCCTGCCCCCGCCACACTCTTTTTTTTTTTTTTTAGCTTTGGCTTACTCTCTGGACTAAGTTTCTTTGATCCTTTCTCTTGACTTCTCTCTGCTTCTTTTCTGCCTGCCCCTGTCTGCACTTCAAATTGAACATACTTTATAAAATGATGTCTAGGTAGTTCAGCCACGCTATTGACTTGAACTGAAATATTGGGCAAAATGAACTTTAAGCGCTTTTTAACTAAAAACTAATGTGGAAATGTTGGAATATGTACCAGTATAAACATATTAAACTTAAGATTGTATTCAAATAGAGCTTAAAAAACTAGATCATGTTCCTTCTACTAGGAATCTTAAGTAATATAATTCACCCTCTGAGTCATGATGTAATTAGATTATATTTTATTAGACGTTCTTTACAAATTTAAAATACCGCTATTTTTACATGCACAGAGGGAAATCAGTGTGGATAATTATATTTAGGCATTCATTAAAATCAACCACAAAATAGAGACACTTTATTGTGTCATTTATCAACATACTTGATATGTATATCTAAAGTGCATTATGTTACAAAAAATATAGAAATTCAGCAGCACCAAGATACATTTACAAAATAAATACATCAGTTGACAAAATAAATTATGGTAAATGTGATAATAATAATTGGATTAGCTTTGGCAAAAAAATAATATTCACAATGACCAATGTGCAGTTTCATAGAGCAATGGGGGAAGACAGTTTTATTCCAATGCATTTACAGTATTTACAGACAATAAATATTTCTAATACTTTCCATGTGTTCACTATTACAGAATCCTGCAATATGTCCTTGGAAGTTCTCTGCTGAAAATTTCAATGCCTCCTGCAAAAAGAAGAAAGAGAAGAGGAGAAACAGGTTAATTTTCCTTACAAATGAAGAGACATCTAAAATAAAGGCTGTAAATTAAGGACTGCAGAACCACAGTGGAAAGAGACGCAGGGGACTCTTCTAAGTGTCTCCTTCAGGAGGTACCTGTGGGATCCGCTTGACTCTCTAGAACTTCGGCTACAGGGAGGGTTCTCAACCTGACTAGATGATCACTATAGAGCAGAGAGGAAAAGGGCCTGCATTTCTAATTATGCTCTGTCAGAAAAAAGGAGACCCTGTGAGAATTTTCCGTAGTTGCCAGCTGGCAAGTTGGAGAAAAGAAGGGACAAATTTGAGACCTTGGAAATAAGGCTAGGCTGGGCCATCCATCATAACATACAGCTCACTCAGAAGTTTATTCCTCAGTGACACCTGACTTAGGCCATCCAAGCTTTGTAGATCTGCTTCAGGTTCTTTTTTGGTCAATTTCTCACTAGCGTAATGGACTGTGGTGAGGGCTGTGCAAGCGACTGTGGGTAAAGGCTGGAAGGATGTGTAGTGAAAAAGGGCATGTCTGGTTGATGATATGTTAACATCTGTTATTTCTTTAGTTGTCCTTAAACACTAGTTATTGAATTTTAGTTTTCAAAGCCGAAGTTAAAACAGGATCGTTTGTCTCTCACTTTGAGGATTTTTTTTTCAATAGATTATTTCATTAGGAATTGGAAAGTCTATTTTAAATGAAAGACTAACTAAGCATAAATGGATGTGGAAGCATAAAATGGCAGTATTTTACATCACAGTGTTTGCTTTGTTGCTTAGAATCAGGTATCACTCAGGATGGACACCTTCTCTAACCTATCTAAATAGTATACTGACAATAATTTAAGATGGGCTGGCAGAGTTTTTTCTCTCTCTTTCTCTTTTCTTTGGGTGGTCTATTTCAGCGAAGATGTATCTGTTTCTAAGGAAACAACTATAGAATGAAACTGGATTGGCTGTGCCATTGGATTAACAGCCAGAGTCACAGGCAGAGTTTTACATGGCATATGGATAAGAGTGTGAGATCTACAAAACAGCTAAGACTTGACAATTTCGAAGTTGCACGTGGAGGTTAAAGAAAGAAAAGCAAGTTGAACATTATGAGTGTTTTAATGTCTTAAAGATTTAACCCCTTTACCTACGGTTTTGGTTGGAATGTTAAAATACCTCCTAACTACAGAGAAAGAAGAATTCAATGTTAAAATTTTAGCTGGTGGATAGTTGTGCGTGGATGTTATGAATAAAGCCAAAAAGATGGTCCCCAATCTCAATAATTTGTGTACTGTACTCATTTTTAAATCTTTCTGTACTAAATGGTATTTAGCAAACTGAGTTTAAGAATAACACAAGCAAAGAGAACGAACACTTATTTTGAAATATTATTTCCTAAGAAAGAAGGAAAAAAGAGGTTAAAGGACCAAGGAAAAGTCTTTTATCTCACCCTGCCCAGACAGTGTGTTTGCTCCCCATCCTTGTGACCTTTAACAAAGTCATATATTGGAATACCTGAGTAAACCATATCACATGACCTGAAAGTGTATGAGTATCTTTGTCATTAACATATGTGGGTTTATGACAACAATTTAGAAACTTAACTGTTTTGACTACTGAGAAGCTTTTTATATTTTTCTAAATCAATATTTACCAAGGCAAAACATATAATTTCCAATAAATGAATCCTACTCTATCTGGGTCTTTCATTTCCAATATCAAAAATTCTAAAATGTAATTCCTCAAATTGAAAGTTATATATTTTCCACCAAATGGTTCAAGAGAGCGGAAACAGATAATTTTACCTCAGTAGTTGCTTTAAAAAAATACTGTATATATTATAATAAAATTCAGGCTTGCCTTTGTATCTGACCTCCCAGATCATCGTATAATATAAAGAAAACGAAGGGAGAGGACATGAATGAAAGATTGGTCACATAAAACTTTAAAACAGTTATTCTGAAAAGATTTTATTTGGATCACAGAATTCACATGGCCCTATACATTCTCATCAATATGCTCCAAAATTTCTCCAGTCTCCCCTGCACCTCTGTCGGGCTGTATTGGGAGAATGCCAACATCTGGCTGCCAAACAAACAGTTCTTTCCATGAATGTCCCTCACAAACAAGGGAGAGAAAGGAAATGCAGAAACCGTCTGTTTTTTTTAGTCCTAGGTCTGCATTTGATTAGGCCACTGCCTACTAAGCCTACTTTAACTTAGGGGTAGCTTTGGGCACATGAATTGATGAGTATTGATTTTCATCAATTCTCCAGATACTTACAGAGCATAGCAAATTTTTAATGAATGAATACCATAAAAATTATTTATGTCTGTTTTTATAATTCATATAGTAAAACAATGGCTAAAAATAGGTTTTGGCAACAAAGTAGGGTCCTTTCCTTGTGTTATAAACATGTGCAGTTAAAACACAGTGAATATGTTTTGTGAGCCAGAAGTTCTAGGGTTTGTTACCCCTAATAGATCCACTGTGTTTGCAGGCTGGGCCATTCACTGTGCTGTAGATTTTGCTCGTGCCACTTGCCCATTGATTCCTGAGACTGTATTTCTTACCTGATGTAATTGCTATTTTTATATGCTATCGAATGATGGGTTTGTCAACTTAACTCAAAGAGAGAAATAATGGTAAATAGCTCTAAATGCCCTTTGAAATATCACCCCATAATTCCGTCTGGACTTAATTACAGAGTCAGAGGAAAGAAGAGGTAACGGGGGACTCTTTTAAGTAATGAGATCATTAGTTGCCTATGACGTGTTCTTGTGCTGTTTTCCTCGTTCTTTCACGCCCCACTGAAGTGCTGTACTGAAAAGTAAACGATAAAACAAGGCCCAGCAATGGAAATACATGCAGAAAAAGCAGTGCTGACATAGTCTAAGCATCAGGAAATGGAGAAATTAATCCAGTTCGCGGGATACCTATTTCAATTCCCAGAGCTGCTCAGGTCCTTTACCTCTGGAGTGTTTTGGCCGCCTATTTTATACAGTGAAATTAAGTATTTGCCCCCTACTTCGTGCCTCACAGAAACACCCTCGCCCGTAGATAGGTAGCTAGCTAGATAAGCTAGATAGATGGATGGTACAATCCTAACAAGGTCTGAAATACGCCTCTGTTTACTGAGCGTTTGCTCTGACAGGCGTTTATCTCATACAGAATCCCATCTAGTCTTTACCTAGCTGTCTGAGGTCCATACAATTATTATCTTAGTTTTACAGATGACAAAAGTGAGTCTTAGAAAGACTGAATCACTTGCCCTAGATTGTGAACTTTAATAAATGCAGACCTAAGATGTTGTGTTGATCCCAATGTCCAGGAGAGTCAGTATTAACCATATCTGTGAGCTAACGATAACGATCCCCATAAATGTCAAGTTTTATCATTCTTCCTGCACTACCCTGAAAAATTATTTCAACTTGCCAATAAGGAGATGGATACATGAGAAAAAAAACTTCTATCCTTCCAAGACAATACTGAACATTTTTCAGAAACCATTTCTTTTCCATGAGCTGGTAGAGAGCAGAGTTAAATTTATTAAACAAACTTAAAGCATGTGTTTAAAAATAATTTCTTTAAATTAAAATAAATTTAAAATTTCATTAACCATACTTAAATAAAAAGTACAAATGGCTCAGAACTGTTTACGGTCAGAGTAGCACTCTGCGGTGCTTGTAGACACTATCAAATCCCTCAGTGGCTTCCCTGGGAGTGAAAAACAGAAAGAGATGAAAAACTATCAGGAAAGTTTGCCAGGGTGTGAGGGCGGGAGAATAAATACTCCCCTCCGGCAAGTTAAGAAGATGGTCTCTAGCTTCTGAAGTTTGAATAAGAAGTGAAATTATTTGGTAGAGTGTTAAGGAACTGGTGTTGGGGGTTGTGATGATGTAAATTTGTGTAGCTTTCTAGATGATGGGCTACAAAGCCTGTGTGTGTGTGTGTGTGTGTGTGTGTTGTGGTGTGTGTGGAGGGTCGGGGACACTGCTTTGAGGCAGACAACATTCTGGCTTATCTTGGTTTTATCAGCTTTTGAATTGGGTAGAGACTGATAGAAGGGAGAAGATCCAGGGCAAGGCAGAAGGGAGGCTCCCGAACCCAGCTGAGAGCACGAGGAAGAGGCTGCGGGCCAAGGAGGCCTGTTACCGTGAATCGAGCTCCAGCCACGTCGTCGTGGAAGTGTCAGACAGGCGGTCCCCTTCTAGCCCATTCCCAGCCACTCCAGAGTTTAGCCAGGCGGATCGAGTTCGCCGTTTTTTCTTTTCCTGCTCCTTGCGTTTCCCAGGCTTGCCTTTCTTCTTCTTCCCAGGGGTCTTCAGCGGCTGCTCCTTGTACGCATCTACCTTGTTGGTTTCCTGAGTTAGGTATCTGCCCTCATCGTCAGACCCAAATCGGACCGGGTGGTTCTTTGTGTTGGGAGCAGGCTTGGAGTTAGGGGACACTTCCGAGGTAGCTCTGATTTCAGCGGTGTGGATCTCTGCGATCAGGTGGTGAAGGAAGAAGCGTCGTCTTAAGTCCTGGATGGATTTCCCCTTGTCATGGAGGAGCTGGTGTTCAGACACGGCTCTTTTGCTTTAAGAAAAAGAAACAGCAGGAAGGAAAGAAAACAGTTACATTTCAATTGTTGGTAGAGACAACAAAGACACAAGTAAATTTCTGTAGCTTTCTAGTTGGTCCACCATGGGACACCCAAGGAATGGTGGCCAGCCGCTGTATTGGAGAGTGACCTGCGGGAAGCAAAGAGCTGTCCTTAGGAGGCTTCAGCTCCCAGTCCCCTTCTGCCGCTAAATAGGTTTGTGACCTTGGTGGGAACATGAACCTTCTCAGGCTTCCTGTGTATGAAAGGGAGGGGCGAGAGTCAGTGATTTTTGTGTTCCCTTCCCAATTTCAAATGCCATGCTCGGGTTATGCTTAGAAATGGACAAGAAACCACTGAGCATCAATTCACATTTTTCAGAGTTTTGTTGCTGTAACAAATCCAGAAGTCCCAGCTTGGGTAATAAAAAGGAGACAGGCTTTTTTACCTGAGTGCTCTCCCAAACCTGCCTGCACACACACACACACACACACACACACACACACACACACACACAGTTGCCTCATTAAGAAAATAATAATACTGAATTTCAAAGAACAAGCTGTAAAAGTCAAAGCAAACAAAAGCTGAAGGATGGAGTGAGCAGTGAAGCCTGTCTAGGAAACCAGCTGACTAACAGGCTGAACTTGAACATTTTAGACTGCCGGCTACCAAGAACCTGCATTGGAAGGCCAACGGTCAGAAAGAGCCTACGTCTTTTTCTATGAAGTAGTGGGTGGTCTCCTTAAAATGGGTTTCTTTGTGTGCTTAAATTAAATGGAATCATTCTATTTTTTCTGTGCTTCAAGTTGTTCTTTTTTTTAAACAATTTTAACTCTTACCCTTAATACTTCATATTAACAATTTTTAACTATTATCCTTAATATCCGAGAAGTTCACTTTTTTACTTGTTCTCTTTATTTTAAAATATGTCCATGAACAAATAAGAAGCAATTTTCTATTTGAACAGCACTCTACTGGAAAATATAGTGAAAAGCAATAAACTGATTTTCAGTTTTTTTGATGACACTCCGACTGTTGCTCACATGTCCAGCACATATTCTTTTATTGTTCTTTTGAATATTATTAACTATATTTAAGGATAATGTACATTAATCCGTCATATTGTGCCTGCTTCAATTCTTTCTTACCTAACTCCAATTTTACAGTAAGAAGAGCTCGCCCCATTGGCTCATCCTCAAAAGCATGTGAGGATATTTCACAGAGCTCCGTGTCATGTACTCTTGCCTCCCTGACACAATGGTGTCTGGGTCCCTTGTTGCTTTCATTACCATAACTTCTTTAACGCCTTAGAGAAATATGACAGTAATAAATGGCATTATTATCCCATTTTATGCCTGGAGAAAGTAAAGTACAGATAGATTAAATGGCTTGCTCCCGTTCACACAATGAGAATTGACACAGCTGGGGCTCCCAAAACAAGGTCTTCTGGTTCTGAAACCAAGGTTGCTCTTCATTTCCTCAACCTTTCTGCCAAAGCTAAAGTCTCAACATGTTCCTCTGTGGAGGGAACAAGAAGGGCAGGGCATGGGGTGAATTGTGATGAACCACCACAACAATGGGTCAGTTGTCCAAAAATTCATCACTTTCCTTGAAGACCAAGCCTATGGCCCCTCAAATCCATTTTCATCACCAAAATAAGGAGCTGGGATTCCTCGAGTTTGGATTATCACTGGAGGAATGAGTCAAACAAGAGAGGAAGAGATGAAAATGCAGTCATCATTTCTCCAGCCCTTCTAGCAGGAATGCCAGCTTCCTTCTAGTATTTTAATGTGTGGACTGACTTTAAGCCATGTAGCTTGTTCAAAAAAGACATGACTTCATGGAAAGGAATTTCACAGGAGCCTGGTTGAAATGAGGCATGAAGGAGTCTCTCTTCCTTTTTGAAGGTGCCACATGTGACTAGATTAAAATTCACTTACTCTGTGGCATACTAAGTATTCTGGAAACTTTAAATAATCTACAAATTTGGGGCTTTGGTACAATGTATTTATATTCTCTAATACCATTTTAAAAGAACAGGACTGATATAATTGCATATTTCACAAGCACTGCAGTTGAATAAGTATCTTTTAGCAGAATGTCACATTAAAAAGAAGTGATAATTCATAGTATTTCAGGCTTTTCTTTCTTTCTCAATTCCTGGCAGATACCCTCTCCATCTGTACTGCTCTCCAAATGGATAATATAGCCCATTCTAGCTTAACACAAAGCCAAAACTTTAATGGTTAGTTTGTTCCAATCAAGCCACCATTGCTCATGCCCCCTCTGGCTTGTCATCATGGCCAGCCTGTCAACTATGAGTCACCATCCCTTCCCAACTCAAGAGCTGCACTTTCCCAGGATGGTCCTCCTGGGAAATGCAGTAATCATTTTGCCCTTCTATTTTATGAAAAGCCTACACTATGGCCCAACTTTATCTAGTTTAAAAGAGTACATCTCTCCTGAAGGACAAAGCTTTCGATCTGCCTTTTGGGGTAACTGTTAGTATATTAGAAAATACGTTTTCTTAAATGTAAAATCTGAAATGCTGTTAGACAAGTTTACTTAGTATTTCAAAGCCTTTCTGTATTTAAAATGTTGTGAAGAATGAATCTATAGAATATAACAGTATCTTCATCATCAAGAAGGGTTAAGGCCCACAAAATGTTTTATTTATTTCCAAAATAAGGCATAAACTTACACAGGAATAAATGACTAACCCATACAAACTAGATATACATCGATAGTGAGTAATAAATTCAAATTGAGGAGCTTCTCAATTGAGATAACTCTGAAGTATTTAGGTTGTAAATATGGCCTCAATAATGCCCCGTTATTTAATTTGTCTGTAAGCATTACACAGCACAATGGTTGACAATGTGGCATTTATTATATACTTAAGCTCCCAAATGGAAAAACAAGTATGTTATGCATCGTGCTCTCCTTTGATTATTGTAAAAAAAAATTTCCAAAAATTTGGGGAAAATACTTAGCACAGATAACTCTAAATTTGGTCAAAATATATCTCTTCCTCTTTAAAGAAAAATCACTCTCAAGGGGGTTTTCAGGGAGGATTCATTTCCAAGAAACCATCAAGGAATAGAAGGCATAAGTAGTGATGGAAATTCCTCTTCCAGCACAGGAAGAAGCAGCATGCTTGTACTGATGCTGGGCTACTAAGGAAGGACTCTGTGTTTGAGAAGAAAAATTTTGTGGTACATAGAAAGACAGGGTTAGGGTGTTAGAGTTAAGATGACTCACCAGAAGTCCCTTCCAACCCAAATGACTCAGTCAAAAGTTACGCTTCTCATTAAGTGGAGTAGACCCAGTCTGGCTCCCAAACAAATCAGCCAATGATGTTTTGGATTTCTGAATCTGCTGGGGTTCCCTCTCTCCCTTAAATACAGAGATAGGCACCTGTCCAGAGCCTTGTTTATCTGCACGATAACACCCAGAGGCCTCATCTTGCAATATAACCAATTCCATCATGCTCTAGCTCCATTAATTAACATCTTTTGGACTAGCAGATTCAGAAGATTGACAATTTATAATTGCCTCCTTTGTATGGTTTAAGAAATCTTACTGTTATAGTCGTTTCCTCTCCCTTAGAAGTTAGCACCTAGTTAAAAAAAAAAAAAAACCAAACAACTCCTAAAGCAGTTTCTTAACACTTTGTATGAAAATTGAGGAGTAACATGGTTTGATTATATGTTAAAATTTCTTTCAAGAAACTAGCTTGATTTGGTGTAATAGTAGACTAATGTTTTGTCTAGCACACAAAATTTACTGTTACTTGGCAGCAATGCAAAAATAATGACTTGTTTTTTTAAACTCCATTTGGCTATAATAATTTGATGAAACATCTTCATCTACTGATGATTTCAGCCTCCATGAAAAACCATGGTTGTAATGTGATGATCTATTACCCATTAACTATGAGAATGTTTTGTGGTAGTTTTATAACCATCTGCTGAGTGTGAGTGTTTAACTACAATATTATATTTCACCCACAAACAAAACTATAACAGTCGCTGGCTGCTAAATGGTTTCTGATGTGTATTGTGTAAGGTGCAACAAAGAAAGAGTTAAAAATAGCCTTTAGGACTGCTCAGCAGTATTTTTATGCCATAGTTATGGATTTAATCGTGGTTCATTTACTGTTTCTCAAAAGAGAAAACAGGTTATTTCTTAAGCAACTTTAAAGAAAAAATTGGCCGTGTTCCAAGATAGCATTTCTTAGCCAAATAAATACAGCCTTTAAGTGTGCTTTTAAAATCAGTGTTTGTCTATATTTACATACAGACTTTCAATTATTGAATTTAACACAAGTCTCAAAACAAGCAAAAAGTCTGAAGACAATTTTCAGAAATACATCGGCAAAATTTTGAAGAATACAATGCAGCTTTATCTTCAGTACAATGTTCTACACAATTTGCCTTAGGAGATTCATAATAGATTTTCATTTTGATGCCAAGGTTCAGACATGTCTAAAGTAATTTCATTTGAGGATTTTCTGCTTTAATAATAGACTAAGGGCACATATAAAACAGTTGCCTTTTTGTACACCCTTGGGAATTTACAAGGAAGCACCAGGAACCTGATTGTAAATATTAGATATTGCTATTTTTATTGTCAGTGTAAAAAGGGCTCCTTAATTCCTTCTCCAGAGTCAAAGTCTTCTCAGCCCTCAAACTCTGAAGTGCTCCCATCTGGAATACTGAGTCCTCAGCTTAAAGAGCACCCAAAGATGGTATTACACACACATTAATGAACTGCTAGGTCCAAAGATTACCAAGCTACTCCTTCTCTACCACTCTTCCATATTTTCAGTCCTACAACATAGCGATATTTCTCTGGTGTACTTGGATGTGTGATTATTTTGAAGTCAACATTATCCTTAAAAGAATCACCACATGAGAATGCCAAAATACAAGTTTCCAGTCTACAATGCAAATATTATTTGACTCCAGATTAAAGAACTGTTAGCAATAGTTCCAAGAGAAAAATGTTTCCACACCTAAAATTCATTTTGGAATCAAACACTCTAGCGTTCCTGAACTGTATCAATACCACCGTTGGAGTTGTGCCACTGCAAAGTTGTTACTATTTTATTATATAATATGCTTTCATTATGTAATATGGTCCCACTTTATATGCTTAAAATTATGTCATTCATAATAAAATTAGATGTAAGGAGTTTGCTTTTCATACACAAGCTGCCACCCACATTCAGTATGTATATACACGAGCGCACAGACCATATGTCTCCCCCTACCCCCATCCCTCAGCTTCCTCTGATTTTGAAAACCTTCCCGGGTCCTCAAAGTAATCCTTTCTTTTACTAGAGGCAGAGGATCTTTCCCAAGAAGAGATTCTGTAAAACTGTCCTTCTTATGCAAACACACATAAAATCTGTCTCTTTCCCTGTCTCCCCTTAAGTTCAACCAGTTCTCCCGCTAAGTTTGAGGACCCGGGCTCGGCCCCCGGTAGGTAGCGGGATGGCCCCTCTCTCTTACCTCGGGCGAGCAGCATCTGACCGCTGCGAGCCCTCGGCAGCGTCCCAGCCTGGCAGCCCGTCCCACTAGCCTCCCTAACCCGGCGCCTTGGGGAGGATGGGGCACTTACAGCCGGCGGCTGAGCCCCTCCACCGAGCGCCCGCAGGAGGGCACCGCGTAGCTCAGCAGGAATACCGCGACGCTCCAGTGCTGAACCAGTCTCCGCAGCATCATATCCTCTGGCGCTTGGGATCTGCAACAGAGTGGAGAGGAACCCAAGTGTCAGTCCGAACTCTGCATCTCCTGGCACTACTCCGCTCCCCTTCTTAGCCTGCTCTCAAACAGCCTCTTCCACATCAAAGGCATCTCCCAAAGTTGCAAAGGAAAGAAAAGGAAAATAAAAGAAAATAAGAAAATAAAAGAAGAGAAAATACTTTATCTGGAGCCTCTCCGCACTTACTTATTTAGGAACCAGCTCCTCCGACTGTGCTTTTTCCAAACCACACAGGCAAAAAGAGACCAAAAAAGGGGGGAGGGGATCAGAGGCGCTTCCTCTGAAATAATAGCGAAAATGAAATGGTTTTATATATGCACCAATGATGAGTAGTGTGTTTACACGTCTCCCATAGCAATGTCTAATTAATCTGGCCAGCAGCTCTCCTGAATTCGTGGAACAGGACTAACCTCCTTCTAAAGGAAGAAAGTTTTCCCCCAAGAAGTCAGCTTCTTTCCGAACCAGGCCCTCTTGTCCCAGAGCCACTTGTAGCGAGACCCACATATATATACATAGCTGTCTGTCTACCTCCTCTGGTGGGCTGGTTGCTTCCGGAAAGTTGATTCCACACACCCTGAGAACAAGTTTCAAGCGCGTGTGTCGTCGATCGGGAGGGCCAGGTGGCAGCGAGGGCGGGTCAAGGCGGCGCGGAGGGGCGGCGGCGGCCCGGCTTCACGGCCGGGGAGGCATGCTGGCCGGACAGCGCAGGTTGGAGGCGAGTTGAAAGTCGAGCAGAGGAAGGTTCACACGCTCCGAGGCAAACCTGCGGGAGAAGTGAGCAAGTCGCAAAGAGGTGGCGCCCTAGGAACGCGCGCGGGGCGAGCTAGGGCGCGGGGGGCGGGGGCGGCGACGGGCGGTCTGAGCGGCCCCGCGGCGCCCGGGCGAGCGGAGGGGCGCCCCGGGCCGGGAACGCGCCGCGAGCCGCGGAGCTCCCACCTCCCGCCCCGCCGCCCCCGGCGCTGTCCGGGGCACTGCGCAGCCCCACCCCGGAGCCCCGGCCCCGCTACGCCGTCCCCGGGGCCGGGGGCGTGGGCGGATCCGCTCGCCAGCTCCCTCCCCGCCCGGCCGGCTCCAGCTTGCGCCGCGGATCCGGGAGCCGAGGTCCCCGAGGGCGTGCGGACCGCCTCTGGCCGCCGGCGGCCCCCGGCGCGCCTGGCTGGACGCGCGGGCGCCAAGACCGCCCGGGGCTGACGGGCGAAGAGGAAGGCTAGGAGTGGGGCTGGGGCCTGGGGGGCCCGGGAGCCCAGGCGAAGAGGACGCGGAGACTTTGGCCTGTGATTTTAAGGAACTCTGACCTCGCCTGGCAGCTCCGGGCACTAGATGGGAACCCTCCTCCCTGGCCCTTTCCTGGGACGACCCGAGTGAACATTGGCTAGGGAGGAAGAGATCGTTTCCTTAGAAGAGCAAAAACGGTTTTAGACTTCAGATCGAGATTGCACTTCTTGCTGTCTCAGAACAGCTGGGGATATTTGGAGCCGGTCCAAGAAAACCCGCGCACAGGATGGAGACCCCCCTCTTTGAATTGCAGAACCCCCCACCCCCGACATCCCCGGGGAGCGCAGACGGTCCTTTTCACTCTCCACCGGGAGTCTAACCCACTTTTCTCTGATACCCTACTCTATTGTCCTCTCCCCACCCCGCAAAGTCCCGGGTTACAGATTCGGGGATGACTGTATTCGAGTCGCTTCAGCCGGCGATGTAGCGGAACTATCGCCGTACGCTGCTCTGCTTTAGAGAAGCGAAGGGAGACCGGGGGGGTTCTTCCCGCAGCCTCGGGGGGAGAAGGACTGCTCTGAAGCGCTGGGAGGTAACATCTAGGAAAAGGGTTGCTGCGGGCGCGGGTACCGCCCCGGGAGCTCGTCTGTCTTTCTGAAATGAGCGCCGGTGGCTCGCAGCCATTCCAGGGATGTTTGTCTACTAGACAGTCCTGCTGGTAGGTTTCTTTACTCTCTAGAAGGTTAGTGTCATTTAGAGATTTGCGATGATTAAGGGAGTCTGACCATATCACTCCTGACTTCCTGGCTGGTGCTCCGAAGGTTTTACCAAGGGTGGGTGAAACAGCGCCCTCTCCCCCGCCCTCACTCATCTAGACCCCTTTCCCCTTGCTCACTGCAGTTAACCTTTGCTGCTTAGTCTGGGTGGGGGCCACTTCTTCCAGAAGCTTCTATCTCCTTCGGTTGATTACTTTAAACTCCATACTTTGAAAAACTTGGCTTCCTCCCACTGGGGGAAAAAAAATTCTCTGGGAATTTCCACAACTTCCCTTGAACGTTGAAGAATTTCTAAATGTGAGACCTGTTCCTCATGGCATGAAAAGAGACTATCAGCACTCAGAAGTGTCAACCTTTGAACCTCTAACACTTTCTGATTTATACTAAATTCCTTCTAAAAAGATGCAGGAGCTTTAATGTAATCGTTAGATCTGAAGGGAGAAATCTGTAAAAAAGTAAATCACAAATGAGCCATTTAATACTCCCAAGCAGTTTAACATTAAAATGATAATATTTGCTTCCACAATAAAAAATCCAAAGGTACTTAGCCAAGTTTCAAACTACCCAAGCTTTAAAAAGTCAACCCTGCCCCCGTAAAAGGTTTAAATCAAAAATCAAACTGAAAATATTAAATGACTTATGCTGTAAATAAATTCATTCTACTCTCAGAACGTTATAAATTAAATATTGGCATCAGTAGACTGATTTATGTTGCTTTTTCTACTAATTAAACAAAATTAACCCCCCTTTCCCTCCCTCCTTTCTTTTTTCCTTACACACTTTTCTGGTGTTAATGGCAAAACATCTATCAAATATTTTTAGAATTTCCTCTCTCCACAAAACGAGAAAATATAGACACAGGAAAAATAAATAGTCTTTATATACTCAGAATACCAAAGTTGCCTCCTAATTTCTTACTTCACCTTTCCCTTGATTTATAATCTTCTCTCTTCTCTTCTGGCCAAGGAAGGGAGATCTTCTCAGCAGTCTCTTTCAAAAATATTTTGTTTTGTTCCTCAAAAATGTAAAATTAAACCTTAAGTGAATTAAAAACTTCTTGTAAGGAGACTTTTCTATTCCCACTGAAGGCAGTTATTAGAAAGCAGGTATCTTTCCCAAGCTGCTCTGTTTGTGACTTTCAGTTGAAATTCTCCTCAATATATACCCAAGATCTTGACTTTTTGCCTCTTCCAAAAATGATGTTTTCTGACATCATAAACTAGTTCCTAACATAACTAAGTAACCTCCTTAATGCTGAGAACACATGATTGTCAGTGAGACATGGTAGGAGCCCCCCCCCTTTTTTTTGGCTTAGGTGCCAATGGAGGCTATGATAGAGGCTACATGTTTGCTTAGGCCTGGCTGTCAGGTAAATGCACCTCAGCAAATGGGGGGATTTGAAGGCCTGTCTTGAATCTGAAGTACTTCCATGTGAAGACAGTTTGCATTGTGAGATCTACACCTACGCAAATGCCTAGCCCATGAGCAGGCTCCAGATGTCCATCTTCTCCTCCCCAGTGGCAGTTTATTATGGTATAGCCCAATTTTAAAAAGAGGTATTAAGATATTTAAAGTGTAATATTCTTAAATATATGTTGAATAACCAGTTGATGTGTATTTCCAGGCATATTTTTTCTCATAACTTAGAACAAAATTAACTACTATTTATGTTCAGCTTCTTCATCTTTCTCCTTTCTTTCCTCTTTGGCCCTAACAACAAACACATAAACACTACAAACCAAATAAGTATATACAGCTTTTTAAGGAGTGCACCTGGGCTCAGGAATTCTCTTGTTACCAGTAAGTAAGCATCCAGATTTAGCATTTGCCAATCTGTAGTTCCAAGTGTTATCTCTAAAATCCTCTGAAACCAAATGACTAAACTCATCTTTTCTCCAAACTCTTTCCATGTTTACATAGAGAAGTTGCATAATCAGCTCAAGTAATGTTGTCATTTGATTCCATCAGAACGTGGCTTGCCTGGACCAAGACTTGAGAGGGAGCTGTTGCCAGCTGACCATAGTGTAGCAGAAAAGAAAAAAAGGGTGTAATGCCTTTAAACCCAAAATAAGGATAGGAAGGGATAAGACTCAAACAGAGACTGTCTTCTTCAGGAGCATAGTGGCTGCTACTGTCTGGAGGAGTTGCCTCAGGGTGATGGGCTTCTCCTATTGGAAAAACTGGCCTCACACCCATCCTCATCCTTTCCTACTTCCTGGGCAATGTTCAGCTTCCCCCAAACAGAACCAGGATGTCCAACAGGGAGGCAGTTTTCCAAAGAGCTCAAGGCAAGGTGAAATGAGAAGGTCTTTAGAAAATGAGGGTCCTAGGGACCAGTTCTCCAAGGTCAAGCCCTTGTGTGTCTCCCAAGCTCATCACCATGGAAACATCTCAAAGGAGTCTTCTCTCTAGGGATAATGATGATGATGATTGGAAGAGAGATAGAGAGAGAGAATATGCAGTGTCTAGGTTCTGATCTCCCGGACTGGTGCCTCTATGCCCGTGCTAGGTCAAGTTCTTGGCTCCCTGAAGTCCACAGTGCTGGACTTATGTGAGACTACAGAGAGTTCCAAGGCCCTTTGGCTCTGACAACAACCCCTCAACCTGAAACCCATCTCTGAACACAGCCCAGCTCCCCTGTAGATGGACTAGTTCTTTCTTAAACTTTGAGCCAGGGCTCCCTGAAAGGTGTTGCCTGGATGTTGCCACCCTGGAGGCCTTTTACCTCCCTAACACCCTTCTCCACCCCTGTGACACTGACCAGCTTGCAGTCCCTTTCTAAGGCAGCTCTGGGCCTGGGGTGCCCATCCTCTCAGGCAGGAAAGCATTTAGCCACCCACACTTAGATGGGGCCCTGGGTCTACATCACTCAGAGCTGGGGGTTACTGTGTCTTTGGACTCTGTCTGCTTTATCTGGAATTTTTGTCAAAAATAGCCTGGGAAGAGCAAGTTTGAGAGTTCTCTGGCGTCTCCTTGATACACTCTCTGTGCGGCAAGGAGAGGCCAGCCTCTTAGGGTAGGGTCTGGGGTGTTAAGACAGGCCTTAGGAGGACAGGATGATCTTTATCAGCCCCACCCCCACCTCCTGCGACAGAAGCGGGGGTGCTCACTGGGGAGACCATCCACAGGCAGGGGGCAGGCTTGGCTCCCTACAATCTTAGGCTTGATGGAAACTTCAGAGGCCTGGAGCCTCTTAGCCTTTTAAGAGACATTGCTCCCATCACCGTGGGCTTCCCTTCCCTAAAGAATCTGGACTCCTGATTGCCACACGGAATCCACGGTGTGCCCAGAGCAGTATCATCGAGGCCTTCTCTCTGGGTCCTATCTGGCCGCGGCGAGTGTGTAGAACCCGGGTGTGTATTTCGGAGTCGCGGGCCCAGCGTGCGCCCCTCCTCCCGGGACAGCCCCGCATCTGGCTGGGGGTGAGGGAACAGCGTGACCCGAGGACAGGATCCGCGGGCCAGCGCGAACTTCCTCTGAGCGAGGCTCTCCCTGCCCTTCCTTCTCCCTCCAGGTCAATTTATGACTCAAACATGAGATAAACCCTCGGCAGACGGTGACGATCAATTCCCGGTGGGGATGAAGGGAGAGAAGGGCGAGGCAGACGTACCCCCGCCCAGCCCGGCCCTGTCCGGTCCGCTTGGGGCGTGGAGGGACGACTCCCCTCCTTCCGGAGCCCGGGGACTAGCTCTGTCCCAGTGCCCCGACCCAGCGCCCACAAAACCCGGCGCTGCCAGAGCCCCCGGGTGCGGTCCGTTTTATTTCATTTGACACGATCCGCAAAGCCAAGGCCAGTGAGGGAGAGGAAAGGAAATGAAGGGACGTGGAAAGAAATTGTGTCTGTCAACTCTCTCCGTTGGATTCTTAGACTCCGATGGCACCTTAAAAGACTGATTTGAGGGCGAGGAGACGGTTATTAATCCCTGAACCCGCTCGGTCTGTATGTAGCTGCTCAGGTTGCAGCAGGCGATGGCAGGGGTGTAGACCGTGGAACACATGGCATCTCTCCAGGCTTAAAAATCAACCTTGCTGGTGGCTCCTATGGAGTTTGTGAATTGCGCGGAGCTGGCTGGGGGAAGCCAGTGAGCTGTCCATGGTGGTTAAGACTCCTTGACGTGCGTGTTGGGCAGCGCTGGCCGGGCGCAGACCCCACCCCCGCCCACCCCACCCGGGGGCCGCGGCCCGGAGCCCCAGCCCGCCGGCGCCTCAGTCCGTGCGCGCCGGGCACGACGCTGGACGTGTTCGTTTGCACAACTCCGGGGTGCGCTGGCGCACCAAGGCTGTATTCCAGAGGTAGACGGAAAAACTCCTGAGTCCAAATTGTGGGTTTTCTCCTAGCGCCTTCCGGAAGGTGTCTTTCCCCCGTAGCAGCCATTCACATGTTTGAGAAACCTTCATCCGCTTCCATCCCTTCCCTGCCCTAAGGTTCCGTTCTCTAAAGAGCAAGGAAGGAGCAAGTCAGTGACCTTGATATGCGTTTCCCGTTTGTGAAAAGTATCACGAATTGACCACTGCCTTGGCACAGAGCGCTATGTCCTCAGTGCTCACTTCTATGGAGAGGGGAAACTGGTACCAAAGATTGTCCTTTATCTCAGGGATCTGGGCCAGGTCCTTTCCTAGGGACGGTGGGGACATTTGTAACGGATTATTGTTCAGAGGAGCAACTTCACTATTCACCAGAATCCTGAGCAGTATCTGATTGCTCTGTGAAGAAAAGGAGAACAATTGCCCTAGGAGTTTCCTTATAGGTGCACTGTTCTGCCCAGTTCCTGTGACACATCCTTATGAAGAGATGTTTGCAAACGTAATTGAGCTTTTGTACATGTTTAAGGCAAAAGATGATTGGCCTTTTTAATTGTCACCACCTTTTACCTTTTTGTCTCTTCATTTCTTCTGGCATTTTCAGACTTAGTTCTATCTGATCTCCATCTGAATAACCTTAAATACCATAAAACTACAAAATATTGTAAAACATTTATAATTCTTATTTGTATTTTGTGTAATGTCTAATTAGCGTCCAGTACATGAGAGAGTAAGCGAAACTTTTATTAATTTCTGTACAAGATAATCAGATTGGAACACATCTTTCCTGCTTTTACCGTTCCTTCTTACTGTGGTGTGATACTTAAAAAAAGTGTGTGTGTACCTATAAATAACTTTGGGAAGGCCTGATATTAAACAGAAAGAATTATGATTCAATAATTTTTATTTGTTTTTCTTGCTCTCAGCTTCTGGGTCTATAACATAAAAAATAGTGGGGAGAAATAGAATATTCCTATAAATTCTTCTAAATATGTTCCCAAGTCAATAAAATTGATATAAAATATTTTACTTTTCCTCTATCTATCTGTTCACAAAAATAAATGAAATAGGTTGGAATGTTTTCCAGTTTCTTGAGAAGTAAAAAATAAACCAGTATGATAATATTTTATTTTTTTTCAATGTCTAAGTTTAATTTTGTTCTATGAATTGTTTGGTTGCTGGCCTTTCCCCGTGCATCTCTTTACCCTCCTTTCTATGAAAGGAGAAAGATCTAATGACATACTTAGATGTCATTCTCTTATATTTTATCTGCTTATACAATTTAGGGTGCTTTCTGTGTGTGTTTTTACTCTCTCTTGTTAACTTAGTATTGGTTACTAGGTACTAATCAAGATACTCTAGATACTAATCAAGAGTTCCCTATAAAGTACCATCTAATTTCCTTCATTTTCTTCTTTTTTAAAGAAATTGTTCTCCAATGGCTTGTTACTAAATTTCTAAGCTTTCATTTCCCCTCCCCCCCATTAAATTCAATACATTTATTAGGCAGAGTAAGAATCCATTCCACCGGCTCGGCGCCTATAGCTCAACCGGCTAAGGCCCCAGCCACGTACACCTAAGGTGGCGGGTTCGAATCCCCAGCCTGGACCCGCCAAACAACAATGACGGCTGCAACCAAAAAATAGCTGGGCATTGTGGCGGGCGCCTGTGGTCCCAGCTACTTGGGAGGCAGAGGCAGGAGACTAGCTTGAGCCCAGGAGTTGGAGGTTGCTGTGAGCTGTAATGCCACAGCACTCTACCCAGGGGGACAGGTTGAGGCTCTGTCTCAAAAAAAAAAAAAAAAACAACTTAATTCTACTTAAATTTTCTATAAAATTATTTTTCAAAGTAATAGATAATTACTTATCAAAAAAATAAATATGA
>CAUYTI010119828.1:0-25870 GCA_963575145.1 Galago senegalensis
CCCAGCTACTTGGGAGGCTGAGGCAGGAGACTCGCTTGAGCCCAGGAGTTGGAGGTTGCTGTGAGCTGTGATGCCATGGCACTCTACCCAGGGGGACAGCTTGAGGCTCCTTCTCAAAATAAATAAATAAATAAATAAATAAAATAAAATTTCATAAATCAGGGAAGATTAAAATCCCTATCTCTGAGGAAGAGATTGCAAATTAAATACCACACCTAGAACGCAGATAAACATTATCCTAGACTATTTTCTGCTCTCCAGTTCCATTTAATTCTCAAGATAATTACTGAGTAACCATTATCTAAATACCAGTCCCATTAATTCCCCCTAAAAATTATTTACTACCTGCCAAGTTTTCATGTTTGACCCTCCAAACTTCATGTTGAAATTTCATTCCCAACATTGGAGGTTGGGGCCCAAGGGAGGGTGCTTGGGTAGTGGGGTGGATCCCTCCTGAATGGCTTGGTGCTGTCTGGAGGCAGAGTGAGGCCTCTCTCTGCTAGCTGGTGTGGCAGTCCTCCCTAGAGCTGGCTGTGAAGAGTAGCCTGGCCCTTCCCCTGTCTCTGGCTTCCACGCTCACCATGTGGCCTCTGTGCATGGGGCTCACCTTTGCCCTCTCTGTGAGTAGGTGCCGCCAGAGGCTGAGCAGATGCTGGCACCATGCTTCTTGTTCAACCTGCAGAACTATGAGACCAATAAATCTCTTTTCTTTACAAATCACCAAGCCTCAGGTATTCCTTTATAATAACACAGACCAGGATACCACCCTTCAAAACGATGGAATTTCCCCCATATCCCCTTCCCCTATGGAGAAGGGTATATATACCCATTGGGTTATTAGGTGATGAGTCTCCTGCAATTCCGCCATGCTTATCCATATTAAATAAATTTTCATCCTTTTCCTCTTATTAATCTACCTATTGTTAACTCATTCTTAGTGAACCTTTTGACGGTAGAGGAGTCCCTACATGTGGAAGATGTCTAAACAATTAAATTAATAGGTACACAAAAAAATTGTAGCAGCAAAATTGCTACAAAAGAAACTAGGGATGTATTTTTCCTTCATCTTCATAATATAGCTTAAAATTTATTAAGAATTCAGGGCCAGGCACAGTGGCTCGTGCCTGTAATCCTAGCACTCTAGAGGCTGAAGTGGGAAGTTTACATGAGCATGGGAGTTCTAGACAAGCCTGAGAGAGCAAGACCCATCTCTACTAAAATAGAAAAATTAACCAGGTGTGGTGGTGGACGCCTGTAATCCCAGATTCTTAAAAGACTGAGGCAGGAGGATCACCCGAACCCAGGAGTTTGAGGTTGCTGTGACGATCCCGTTGCACATTCCTGCCTGAAACATAGTGAGACTCTGTCTCAAAAAATAAAATAAAATAAAAGGAAGGGATCAGAGGAAGGCCTGCTTAAAGAAAGTTAATAAAAAGTGAATTAAAAAATTCCTATTGCTCAATATCAACAGTATTAAAATACAAATTATACAATAACATACTATCTGACACATTGGCAAAGATTAAAAAATGGTACTGTCCAGTATAGAGGAAGGTGGGAGAAAGTTTCCATATCAGTAAGAGATGAATTGGTCAACAGCATTGAAGCACATTTGTTAATAGTTATCAAAAGCCTTAAAAATGTGCACACTTTTAACCCCATAATTTCACTTCCAGGAATTTATTCTAAAGCATCATTGAATAAATGAGAAAATATTTATGTATAAGGATGTTTACTGCAAATGATAGATGATATAAAATTTTGGATATGACTTAAATATCTGTCAGTAGGGAACTGATTAAATGAATAAATTAAATAAATTTTTCTATAGCCATTCAATGGAATACTGTGTACCTATTTAAATGAAGTATGTGGATCTATAATTACATGGAAATAAAAATATGTGTTTCGTTAAATTAAAAAAAAAATTCCTATCGCCACACTAGGTTTGTTGCTTAGGAAAAATGAATTGTCAGTAGTTCCAAACTCAAAAACCACAAGACAGTTATCGTAACTTATAATTATCCTTACCTAGAGGAATAAAAAAATTAAGGATTTCTTTACACTTCTCACTAAAATTCTCTTTCTTTATAAAAATTTTTCCCATGGAGAACAATAAAGAGGTTTATTAATTTTTATTTATTCATTATTTATTGCCACTATGGTACATTTGGCATAACTTGGAATTATTGAATCTAACACAGGAAAAGGAAGAAATGCAGAAAGATAAAAGCAGATTCTTAAAAATCAGAAATCAGAAAACTGGTAGAACTAATAAAATAAAAAGCCAACAAAATTGATAGTTAACTGGATTGTTTAAATAGAGAAAGCAAACAAACTAAAAATAGGAAATAAAAATGGTTAATAGTCACAGACACTGGGAAAATTAAAAGACTTCTAGAAGCTGATTTTGCTTAGCTCTATGGGAAAAAGCATTGTTTTAATGGACAAAATGGATACTTTTCTACGAAATATTAATTGCCAATATTGTTCTCAGAAGAGCAAGACAATAAAAACCCAGAAATTACTGTGAAAGAAATATAAAAAGTTATCAACTTCCTTACCAAAAATAAGCAAAAAAGTAATGCCCTAGTCACATGTGATTTTACTAATGAATACCACTAACATTTAAGTGACAGATGAAACCAAGTGTTCGCATGCAAAAAAGAACCCCCCTCCAACTGAATGGACCTCCTCTTGTTCAAGGGGACCCCAGAAAAACCTTAAAAACGGAAATCCCTGGCAAGAGAGGCTGGGGTGCGGGTTCAGACTCGCCTCATTATACCCCCTCCCTCAGTCCTCTCCCCTGGGCTCTGTTCCCTAAGAGTTAAATAGAAACCAGCCCTTTGGAAAGACTTGCTTTACCGCTGACTTCAACCAACTGCCTCGACCCTAGAGGGACTCCTCCCGGTTGTGGTTTCAACCCAACCGGCCTGCGTTCCTTCCTGATGGGAGACCTCCCACCACAGAGCAGCTCTGGCCTGGCTATAGGCTATGAGGATGTACAGTGAGGGCTTTTGCGTCCTCTGCTTCACCTTTTGACTTCTGAGGGCTGAAAACTCCACCTTGGCATCATGCTGACCCAGTTTTTTTGAACAGGGGTCGCCTGCAGGGGCCTGAAGCCCAGTTGAGCACGTGCGTGCTTCTCCTCTCATGAATATTCAGGACTCCTTCTGCAGCTTGTTAAATACATAGGCTTGGCCACTCTGCTTGGCATACACATTCCTGTTCCCTGTACCCTACCCTGGCAGTGCTTGCTCTTTCTGCAGACTGCAACCTTTTAGAGAAATAAAGCTTTTCTTTCCAAATTTATAAACCTTGTGACTCTTTAGTTGACAATAGCTACATGTATCTGGGTTAGATTCCCCCCCCATCCATCCTAACTTCATGCAGTACATAAATAAATAATTCAAAGGAAAGATAAAACAAAACAAATTTGTCATGGAGTTCCACAGTCTTGTAAGAAAGTACTATGCTGGCTGGCTCCTGTGGCTCAAGTGGCTAAGGCGCCAGCCACATACACACCTAAGGTGGCGGGTTGGAATTCAGCCCGGGCCCACCAGAAACAACAATGACGGCTGCAACCAAAAAATAGACAGGTGTTGTGGCGGGCGTCTGTGGTCCCAGCTACTTGGGAGGCAGAGGCAGGAGACTCGCTTGAGCCCAGGAGTTGGAGGTTGCTGTGAGCTGTGATGTCACGGCACTCCACCCAGGGGGACAGTTTGAGGCTCTGTCTCAAAAAAAAGTACTATACTAAACCCTATTGAGCGTATTTAAATACTATTTCTGAAATGTTTGGATTACTCCAAGATTAGGGTCATGGGCAAGTGTAATGATTTATTTGAAAGTTATTTAGGTTGGTAGGTTGACATAAAGCCAGGCCTGGGCCAATGCTCCAATTGCTGAATTTCTTCCAGGATAGTTAAATCATCCTACTTTTAAAGATTATTCCTCTAATGTCTGAGTAAGGTATTTCTTTCCTAATTCCCACATTCTACAACTCCCAGTGTCTGCCTCTGGGATAATAATCCTATTTATGTTGCTCAGTACACTCAAAAGAATAAGGAACATTTACATCCCTTGGTATTTAGGTTATAATATGTAAATTTATCAGAGATTATTCCTCATGTTACTTTATTTCTGCTATCAGTGTTGTTTGTTTTCTAAAAAGGGAATAAAAAATACAGATTTGGATAGGTTACTCAGGCATGCAATTAACAATTGAAAAGGCATGAAAGACTACATGTAGCTAAAAGTGAGTACACCTTCCACACCTGTCCCTCAGTTTCCTAATTCTCCCTTGCAGAGAAACTACTAGGTCTGACACCTTGGTTCCTGCTCAGAGGTATTTTCTACCATACTCCCACCGCCCCCAAGTACTCTAAACACTCTGAATTCTGTATCTGTACATATTATTATTATTATTATTTTGAGACAGAGCCTCAAGCTGTCCCCCTGGCTAGAGTGCCGTGGCGTCACAGCTCACAGCAACCTCCAACTCCTGGGCACAAGCGAGTCTCCTGATTCAGCCTCCCAAGTAGCTGGGACCACAGGCATCTGCCACAACGCCCGGCTACTTTTTGATTGCAGCCGTCGTTGTTTGGCGGGCCCGGACTGGATTCAAACCTGCCACCTTAGGTGTATGTGGCTGGCGCCTTAGCCACTTGAGCCACAGGCGCCGAGCTCATATCTGTACATATTGATGTGCATTGGGTTTTTACATTATCCAATGTAATATCCTCAAGGATTTTATAGCTTGAGTTTTACAATGTAGTATCCTCAAGGATTTTATAGCTTGAGTTTTACACCTGTCAGGACTTCCTTACTTTAATCCTTTTTATCTTTCAGCTGCAGATTATTACATCTTTATGGAGGTACATTATTTATTTAACTAATCTCAACGATGAAATTTACATTGTTTTTAATCTCTTGCTGTCACCAATAATTCTGAATTAATTACTTCCTATGGAGGTCATTTTGCAGGGGTGAGAATATTCAAAGAATGGATTTGTAGAAGCAGAATTGCTGGGCTAAACGCTATGGCATTTTCAGTTTTGGTAGATGTCATCAAATCATTCTCCAAAGGGGTTGCAGCTGTGAATGTTCCATTAGCAAATTCTCGGGAGTAACTCCTTCCTCTGCCCTTACCCTCAGAGCCTGCTATCAAGCTTCTGAATTTTTTTCAACCTTAGAGGTGAAAAGTGGGATCTCCTTATATTTTAAATTTAGATGCTTCTCACTGAATGATATAATGTGTTGTCTCTACCATATATAAAAGTTTGCTATGTATCCATTACTGGCCTTTTTGTGCATGCCATTAATTTCTCTTGTCTCTTCAAACACTATTACTATAGTGTTTTGTTCACAGCATTGTTATAGTATGATTCCTTCCTGCAAACAGGGACTTTATGGACTGATTGTGTAAAGTAAAGAGTTCATAAGCTGATCGTGGAAGGCAAAAGGCTTGAAAGAATGGTCTTTTGTGAATAGTTTTGATTTTTGATATTGTAGCATATTAGCAGATTATTCAGGGAGACTATTATTCATTTGTTTAAGTTTGCTATTAAAACATACTATTTTTTGTCCATCTTCCTTATGCTTATAACAATGCTTTTTTTTTTTTGAGGATTTTATTAACTTGTCAGCAAATACGGAGATAGGTTAAGTCCCTTATCTTTTTAAGTCTTTCACAGCAACCTTGGGAAACAGGCTGGGTAGCTAGAAGATACGGGATTAACTCAAGATTATATATGACAGGAAGTCCTGATCTAGTGTTTTGTTTTGTTTTGAAACAGGGTTGAGACTCTTGCTGGGCTAGAATACAGTGGCGTCATCACAGCAAACTCCTGTGCTCACATGATCTTCCTGCCTCAGCCTCTTGAGTAGCTGAAACTATAGGTGCATGACACCAGGCCTTGCTAATTTTTTAATTTTTTGTAGACATGGGGTCTCACTATTGCTGGTCTCAAACTCCTGGCCTCAAGTGATCTTCCTGCTTCAGCTTCCCAAAGAGCTAGGATTATAGGCATGAGCCACTGTACCTGGCCATTTTTATGTCTATTATTTGGTAATATTTTACCAGTAGATTTTTTTGCAAAATGAAAAACAAAACAAACTTTTCTACTAAGGGTTAAATCTCCCTTTGCACAAAGCTAGCAGTATGCAGGCACAATTCTGCAGTGTATTTCTTGTGTGATGATCTGCGGCCAAGCACTGTGGAATGTATTTCAATCATGGAGTAACAATCTCAGAAAAAAGAATCTTGAAACCAGAGTTGGCCTGAATGTTGTGCAATGACACCCAGAATCTTGGCCTACTTCCCAGATTTTCCTTTTTTGGTTTTCTAGCAAGTTCTGTCATGCCTGGGAATTTGCTGAATAGGAGACTTGGACCAGTGACTTCCTGAGTGTGACACTGGGATCAAGACCGTTGGTCTACAAAAATGTTTTTTGGACTATACTTTTTAGACACATTGAAGTTGTAATTAAGTTCTTGATTGACCTGGTGTGCAGGAAGCCTTGACACAGGGTGCAGAGAGGAAGAGGAGCTCGTGAACTCATTGTGGAAGGCAAAGAACTTGGAAGAATGTTCTTTTGTGACTAGTGAGGTACAAACTTGGACACACTGCTGTTCCAGCTGGCAGATCTCCAAGTCTTTAAATAAAGACCTAAGAGACTGAAAGCTATCTCTACCGCCTCCCTGGACAAATGGCCACTCACCAACTTGGTTAGCTGAGCACCCCTTACCCTCACCCTAGTTCAGTTAATGTGGAGAGCTGAGGAAGCCCACTCTGGTGACTGGATTATTTAGGACACAAGTATGTGTTGACTGGAGTGTGTTTTTGAATTACATTTCCAAAACAAATAATATATTCATCATTTCACTTCAGTCAATGCTTTTCTCCTTTCTGCCACGTATAATTAAGAGCTGACTTACTAAAAATAAAAGAGCTGCCTTATTTAAAATATTTACAAAGACGCATAGTAGCACCATACGTGTACACATACCTAGGTAAGGTTCCAGTTTTCTGCAACCGTATAATGAGAACATTCTTTAGCTTGTCCCTCTGCAGCACAAAGCCCACTGTGTCTTCAAGGAGAGCCTTGTGCAGGAGTCAGAGCAGCACACAGTTGACTGAACGCTCGGCCTGTTTAGCAGTAATCAAAAAGTAGGACAAAGGCTTAAGTGAAAACTTGGGGCAAGTTCTAAGCAGTAAAGTTAAAGGCTTATGGATGACAGAATATTTGATTGTCAAGGTCAAGACTAGTTTGTAAAATCTGGCTAGTACAAGTATAAAGATGAGCTGTGAAGGAGAGAGCTGTTTGTGGAGCATTGAGAATGTTGCCAAAATCATGAAATTCAAGACTGGTGAACAGAGGACAGCAATGGCCAGACAGTGCCCCACCATAATGGCCCCACTTTAGGCTGTAATCGTATGTGGGAAATTCATGAAGGGTAAAGCAAAATGAGCAGCAAAAGGAAATGTTAGGATAAATTAAGCACATGACGTGTAAAGTTAGGAGAGCGTGTAAGTCCAGCAAAACGACCTTAACACACACATCAGGATTGTACCTGTACTAAGAATTTGTCTCAACCTGGTTATATGAGGCATGTTTTTACAAACAGGTTGTGCTCCTGAATTTTAAGATCTGCCTTAAGTATTACTAAATGCTCTGGTTACAAGACTCAGTAAATCTCAGATAAGTGGAAACCTGAGTCTGACTAGTCTTTCAGAGAATGTAAAATAAGATTTAAACTAAAGGGTATACCCGTTCTTTTTGATGACAACTTTTTTAGAATTTAAGATTTATAGACTCCTTAAGGAATCTTTATACAGCTGAGAATCTGCATGCCTTAGTGACACACACACACACACACACACACACACACACACACACACGATTCTAGAGAACTGTTTCAAAGAATTCAGTTTGAATTCTGGAAGACTTCACACTATTAAAAATATGGTTCCAGGCTGACATGACAGATTACCACAGGATACTTTCATACCTCTACACCTAGGGAGTGCAGATTGGCCACTCCCAGGCCTGCTTTACTCCCACGTGAGACTTTTCAGTGCTGGGTGCATTGGGAGGAGAGAGCTCAGTTTGGGTCAGCCTGTTGGGCAGCTCCCCTGTGGAGACACCAGCCATTCTGTCCAGGCCCAGGACAAGGCACAGCAGGGTGTGACCACCTGTCACAGAGGATTTGTGTCTTCCTCCAGGTGAAATGTGTTTATCGCTATCCCACTTGTGAGCACTGTGGTTATTTTCACCAGCAACTGAGCCCAGTTGCAGGGGAGTTGGCTAGAATTTTCAGTTACAATTCCGAGGCCTCTAAATACAGGTATTTATGTGGAGTCTGGAGGCCCGTCTGGAAAGTTTTCCTGCACACTACGGCTGGAAAAAGCAGCAGAGTGCAGGGTGAAACAAACACAGGCTCCCTGCAGCTCCATCGTCTCAGGGCTGTGTGGCTGAGGTTTCGTCCTCCAGCCGCTCTGTGCCTTAGTTTTCTTATGGAAAGGTAAAGGCTAAGACAGCACTGACCTCACAGGAATACTGTGAACTTTACCTGAGGGCATATATCTAAAACACCTGGCACAGCACCAGGTAAATATTAACAGTGATGGGCAGTGCTTGTGGCTCAAAGGGGTAGGGCGCCAGCCCCATATATGGGAGGTGGCGGGTTCAAACCCAGCCCTGGCCAAAAAAAAAAAAAAAAAAAGAATTAACAATAATGTTAATAAAAGCTGCCGGATTGGGAATTTAATAATTTTTGGCAATCTAGCAAGCTCCCACTTTACCATCTACAGATGTGTTCGTAAATCTTTCTACAGTTGGTAGAGAGGAAAGCAGGAATACTTTCAAACAGGTGGTAGAAGCAAATTTTCAAAACCACAGATCGTTAAGAAAAATGCCCAAGGCTTTGGTGTATCAGAAATGAGTGGTTTTGGGGTTTTTTTTTTTTGCAGTTTTTGTCCAGGGCCGGGTTTGAACCCACCACCTCCAGTATATGGGGTTAGTGCCCTACTCCTTTGAGCCACAGGCACCGCCCCAGAAATGAGTGTTTTTGAGGAGCCAGACTCAGCCCCCTGCACGATGCCCCAGCAGCTCCCATTGCCTGAGTAAGTCACCTTTGCTGCCATCACCTGAGAGCGGTTCCTGTTCAGGCATCCTTCCCTAATGCACTCCTCCGCAGAAGTCACCTTCAGCGCCTGTGATCAGTCAGCCATCAGAGGCAAAGCTTCTGTGTAAAGACTGACCTTGGGATGTATTTATGTATGAGAAACTGGCCATCTTTAGCCTTTAAAGTAGTTGCATTCCCAAAGTTAATGGCTTTTTATTTTATACTTGGAACACATTTCTTTCCTTATAAACAAAACACAACAACAAAATGTTACAGTGGCCTTCACAAAAGCAAACTGATGGACCAGTCATGTTTCTCACAAACACGTGTTTATCTCCTTTGCTTGTTTTTCCTCCCTCTTTATTTCTGTTGCAGAGGGAGTGAATTGGAAATTAGCGTCTGTTAGTGAGAGAAAATGGCCTGCAGCTGGAAGGCACTGAGAACGCCCCCACTGGGGCGGGGCTTTATTCCCACTGGGAACGCAGGGAGTGTGGGCTTCAAAGGAAAGCTGAATACTTGGAGAGAACTAGAGCCCGCTGCAGGGTGTGGGGCAGCAAGTGCAGAGGCAGGGGCAGCCGAGCTGCAAGTGAGGGAACAGCACAGGGCGAGGAGAAGGCCCTGCAGAGCCCAGGGCGCTCACGCTCACAGTGGGGACTGCCTGCAATATGAATGTCTCAGTAAGAAGAGTTTTAGTTCTGTGTAGGTAACACAACAGTCAGGCTGGTAACAAAGCTGCACTCTCATTCTGTTCTCAAGTTCATTCCCACCCTGCCGCCCTACTCCGAGAGCTGTTCAACTGCTGACTGTGGAAGGAGGAAGGTATCTTTGGTCTGAGCATCTTGGTTCAAGGCAGGATTTGCCTTTTCTCAAGGTTTTCACTCAATTTGGCAATTCCTATGAATTTAGGTCACTTAATTTTCCATATAGGCAATATTTTTGTATTTTTTAAATCCATGGTTAATCTAGCACTTAACAGCCTGGTACGTAGTACCAGCGTAGACACCACTCAACAAATTTAAGCACCTAGAACGCACCATGCAGGGTCCCCTGGTGATTACGACATGCTCCCTACCTTTAAGGAGCTTGTGCAGACAAGTGGGAAACACGTAATCAAACCCATCAAAGGGCACAGGAAACCAGTGCCGTTATTGAGGAATGCATCATTAATAGGGCTCACAGACAGTGAGCATTTCGACTAGAGGACTGAGGAAAGACTTCAGAAGATATCATCTTCAAAGACAGTTTCCATTAGCAGTGTGGGGGTTATTTTAGGTTAAGTGATTAACTTAAACTCTTCTGGATCTAAGAAACAGAGACCCATCTCCCGTGACCTGAGCAAATAAAAGGAAAAATCAAAGGACATTTATTTGTACTAGACTATTTATCGCAGCTCAGTGTACAAATGCCAAATGTGGAAACAACCTAAATGCTCATCAACCCATGAATGGATTAACAAGCTGTGGTATCTGCGTACCACGGAATACTACTCAGCCATGAAAAAGATGGAGACCTTGCATCTTTTATATTAACCTGGATGGAGTTGAAATACTCTTCTTGGTAAAGTATCACAAGAATAGGAAAGCAAGTATCCAATGTACTCCATACTAGTATGAAACTGGTAGACGACCTGATACACGCCCACACCAGGGAAAAACTCAGTTCAAGTTGGGGAGAAGGAAAGAACCACTGAGGAATCTGGGGCGGCTCTTGCCTCAGCTCTCTGAGAACTCTTGACCCACCTCGTGCGTGTAGTAGGCCTTCTTTTCCATTGCAAATGGACATTAGTGATGTCACAGGTGGAGTTTGGCCACAAATGGCTCCTGTTCACATTACACCAGGTGTTACTAGATTGTTTAACTGCTATGGAAGGCTATCTGAATTCATGGCCACGAATAAAGCCCCATGGAAGGCTTTCACTGTGTCCGGCTGGGCCACTGCTTGCCTCTCAGCTGATGGCCATGGTGCATGGTGGGCAATCAGCCTTACCTGAGTCAGGTATCCACCCCGCCGTGTACAGACAGCTCTGAGACCGAGCTGTTAGTGTCCACAGGAACTTGCACAAAGCAGAAACAATTTTAATCTGAGATGGAAAGGCTCTCAAACCTTCGGAATTGGCTAGGTGAGGACCCGAAAGGAGGGAAAATAGGATGTTGGTAGACAGATGCAAGCAGCTACTATGGAAATAAACGGGAACATTTTAGACAAATGGCAGGTAGTTGCTGTAGAAAAATTAGTTTGCTAAAGACAGGCAGGAGAGTCAGGCCAGCTTGGCTGTGGGGAGCCTTGAATGACAGTCATCAAAGGGTTCTCCAGCTGGAGGAATGTCATCCTCACCAGATCTCAAGACTCCATTCCTGTCTTGGAAACATTGCCTCTGGCGACCTTCTCTGACATGTCTAAGCTGCCAGCCTGTCAGGACCAGTAGCCACACCTTTTATAATGGTCCACACACTTCCCCATCTTGATTCTAAGTGCACGCCCTACATCCTGGCCATTCACTTCTCAAGCTAAGATCAATTCCACCTCAGGGAATTACTTTTGTCCAGGAAGCAACAAACATCTAAAAGTGCTTTTTAGTCACTTTGGCACGAGAGGAGGGGACAGGAAGGAGAGGGGGAACGCAGGGCAGTTGGGTCCCAGCCTGCAGGGCTCCTGGGGTTAGCCTGGAAACCTGCAGAGTTTGAACCCTGGACAGAGGAGTTGTCAACAGATCCTAACTTACGAGGCCAGAGTGTGCCAGTCTTCTTATATGTGCGCTCGGTCCTCTGAGATGCTTGAGGGAGCCGCGGTCACCAACCTTCCTAGCAGAACAGGGTGTGGCCTCCGTGGCTGATGAGTACGTCAATTTTACCCTTTCAGTTTTCACAGACCTTTTTGAAGGGTACCACAGACTATGGGTCAGGAGGATTGTACCCTTAGAGCGAGAAGCATGGCCTCGTCTTAGAGCTGCTCACGGTAGGGACCCCCGACTTGTTGCTGGTGAGCAAAATAACCAACAGACCAGGTCAGCTAGACAGGAGCAAAGCCACCGGAGAAAGCACATTTACCTCTCTTCTCTGAAATTAGGAACATGCATTCACCAGTTCCAGGTAAGATCAGAACTGGACGGTGCTGGAACACAAGTCTTGAGTGTCTTTGGTCATCCACGCTGATCCCTGCCGTGATAAACCAGGACTGATGCATGGTTCAGGGAAACCGACGACTCCAAGAAAATGAAGCTGTTGAGAATTGAGAGGCACAAAGGCAAAAGGCCGCCTCCCGAAAGTTGTTCCTGCAGCCCTTGGCAGGCTGGCGGTCAGGGAGAGGAACTTCCGAGGCACCCAGAGGCCCTGGGCGAAGGGCAACAGCCCGGGGGCCGCGGAGAGGCAGTGCTAGCTGCTCCCGAGAAATTTACCCAGGAGCAAGCAGCAAATACCGCTCCAGACCCTTGCTGGAGTTTGGGGTTGTTATGACAGTCTTAGAGCCAGGAAATGCTTATACTTTTCAGGTCTCACAGGGAACATTTGTAGAGATGAAGAGGAGACAGGAGTGGGTGTGGTCGGGGATGGGGATGGTCAGCATTAAAGTGAAATGTTAACAGATCTGTTTTTCTTCTTACTCCAACAGAAGGCTCCATGGAACCTTTCTAAATAACCCTTCCAGTGTATCCTGAGGACGGCAGGGTGGGGAGGAAGCAGGTCACACCCTGTGTATAAATGAAAAACCAGGAGGTGCCAGACAATGGCAGCCTGTACCGCCCTGCTCAGACACAAAGGCCGAGGAAGAGTTCACGCAGCAACCTGCCAGGGACTGTCCACGGAAGACACACAGAAACACAAACACAACAGTAAGAACTCTTCCAGCGTCCACAGTGTACAGCGCTTAAATCTTTATGTATAAAGTTAACCTATGTTGGAACGGTTTTACAAGCCACCTATCTGTCATGAACTGGTAGAAGGCCATCAACGTACGCACAGCACGGAAGGGGAGGAAGGTTAAATGCTGCTGAATGCTCCACAGCGAGTCTCCTTAGAAGTTTGCGTTTGACATCAGAACATAAAATAAAAACTTTCCTGGACAACTTGGGTTTTTCTTCGTTTTTTTCCTTTGCATGACATAGCTCACTGCAGCCTCAAACACCTGGGTTCCAGTGATCCTCCTGCATCGGCCTCCTGAGCAGCTGGGACTTTGGGCGTGCGCCACCACACTTGGTTTAAACTTTCTGTTGTTTTTTTTATTTTCCTGTGTATTTTGAATCTGAAGCCTGCTAGGGCCTTCTTTAGTGAGGGCCTAGAGCAGAAAGAACAACCGGTGGACTCAGGCCTGTAGACATCTGCTCTGAGGAAGCTTCTGGCCACTCAGAAGGGGTGTGTGTAGGGCAGAGGGAGTTCTCTGCAGGGGAGGTGGTCTGGTGTGAGACGAAGCTGGAACCAGGGACTAGGTTCTAGTTCTGACTCTGGCATTGGTTGGCCATGTGGTTTAGCTTTCTTAAATGCTCATGCTGAGCACACTTCACACTGAGTAACACTGGAGGGCTCAGACTGAATGTTTAATGCCAAGAAATAAAACTAAGGCTTGTTTCACAAGGGTGAGTGTGGTCACTTCTAAAATGAAGGAAGCACATGAGGGGTGAAACTGTAACATGAAGGAATTAAATGTGATACCATTTCTCTAAGTATATTCCAAACTAAAAAATGACTAAATAAATTTGGAACCCAGTGCAGCAGCAGATACACTTCCAGTAGGTTCTGGGAGCGAGTGTAGGGACGGCTCCTGGAGCCTTGCTGTGAAGCGACTTTTGCACTGGGCATTTCCCAAACTTGTTTTGACACCTGTTAACATTTGCAGAGCAGGCTTTGAAAAAGCAGGGTCTCTCTGCTCCTTCCAGCCCTAAAGCTCTAGGGTATTTTTCCTCAAAGACCCCTCTGTTTCCTTTGTCACTGAACTTAGTCTTTTGCTGAGTCTGGGGTCCCTCATTTTACTTCTCATCCCTTTTACTGCTATTTAAATACTTATGTGATATAGTCTAGGGTTGGCTTAGATGGCCTCTAAGATCTGCACAAACCCTGAACTTTTGGGGTTCTTTGAAAATTGTGATAATCATCAAGACTGAAGCAGCTGCCTCTGTCTTGCACTAAGGTTTACCAGTGAGGCCTTCCAGACGACACCCGTGCGCTTCAAACTCAGGCTGACAAACACAGATTCCAGTGAGGCCGGGCATGCAGATGACAGCAGGACATAGGTAAGAGGGCACGGTGAGGAGCGCAGAGCTCAGTGCCCGACCTCAGGCTGGTAAAACACGAGTTCTATGCCCCGCATAGGGCTGCTGTCCTGTGCCCCGTGTAGGCCGCTGTCCTGTGCCCTGTGTAGGCTGCTGTTCTCTTTTTTCCCCTGCCTTGTCCTTTAACATCTCAATCAATTAATCAAAAAGAAATTGTCTTCTCCTAGTACGAACCTCCCAGTGAGACGGCCTGGCCTAGTGTAATGGGTCTCAGGAACCCTCATTGCAAGGGACAGAGGCACCAGCTTTTAGTGTGCCGACCACTTCTCTTTGGGCTCTGCGAAGCTGGGATGTGGTGTGTTAAATGCCTCATACACTGGGACGCTTCAACTCCCAGGGAGCAAGCAGAGGGAAGAGAGACTGAGCGGGGCGTCCACAGCCTCGCTGAGCCTGCAGTGGGTACTCAGTGTGAAGCACGCTCAGTGCGAGCAGTTAAGAAAGCGAACAGATGCTGTTTAATACCAAGAAATAAAACTAAGGCTTGTTTCACATGCTAAAAAAAATTAGAGAACAGTGTATGTTTTAAAATACAGGACCAATGGATTATACTATAAGCAAAATTACTGCTGAATAGTTATGAACAAAAGGGCTTAGGGAGGCTAGTTTTAAGGTAAAAGTAAAAAAAAATTGATCCAAGAAATTCTAATTTTCAGTAACTCTCAGGAACTTAACTGGATTAAAGCTGAATGATCTGATTAGTCAGGAGAATCATACTAGCATGTACACAAAATAGAGAATAAAATTTTAATGGTATCAAAAACAAAACTTTTGGCTGATTTAGTACTTGCTGGAATAAAGTTGCAAAATGTTACTCAGTAACTGACTTAGCTTCTAAATCAAGCCAGAATTACACATACTCTGTATATGAATGAGTATTTACAAGTACATCCCATGATAACATGCAGAGACAGATCAGGGAAACCAAAATTTCCACCTCTATTGACAACATAATGAATCGAAACCAAAACACCTGTCCAGAGGTCCAGACCAGCTTGTTTTGAATATTGTTTCTTCTAAGAATCAAAATAAACTCAAACTGGTTAAGTTTGACTTTGTTTTCTCAATATTTGAAAAAAAAAAAGGAAGCAGACATATTCCAATGCATATGGGAACACATTTTTCTTTTTACTCAGTGATAGCAAATTAAAAACTTTGACATGAATTTCATTCTTCTCAGGTAAAAAGGGCTCTTCACAATCTAGTAGCCAGGAATGAATCCCTTCAAGTCCGTACGTATCTGAGTGTCAAACTACTGATGGCAAAGTGTGCTCAAGTACGTGTTTCCCGACATGGTCACTTAATGTGCCTGTGATTTTCCTGAGACCTGAAGGAGACCTACAAAATGAACAGGGCGTGACAATGACCTGAGCTCACAGGAATCTCTGAATTCAAACGCGATTGCTGTAGCTTCGCTAAGATTGCATCAAAAGCCTTGTGTAGCAGGGTTTCCTAGTGAGTCACGCACTTGGCCATGGAGTCTTGGTTTTTTAAACATTAAGAAGTGCTTTATGTTGTGCAAATTCAGTGAGAGGCCAAAATAGCCAACAGTACTAACGGTGCTCAGTCAAACCCACAGTGAGCCACAGACCCCATCATCTTACAAAGAAACGAGGAGGTGAGAAACACAACTGGCCGACTTTGCTCCAGTTTGACAGTGACTACTGGGAAGCTGAGACTTTCCCGGCAGGACGCACAGAGATGGCGCTGTAGTGGAGCCTACGGGAGCCACCGGGAGTGAGGCTGGGTGTGACAGTGACCACTCGTCCCCTCCAAGTACCTGCTCAGTGCCAGTCCAAGGTACAGAAATCAAGCAGGGTAGTAGGTTCGCTTCACAGTCATTTTTCCAAATTCTGAACCGCAACTTGTTTGCAAATTACCCAGAGGTCATGTTTGGCCCAGTCACTGAGCAGCACAGAGAAGGGCCGTCGGGGTCACCCCACACAAGGCACGTACACGCCGGGGTGTTAACACGTGCTGGGGAGTGACACTCGTTCACTCACCTCGGATGACTAGTGCACCCTCTTCCACTTTGCGCCCCTCAGATGAAAATCACTGTGGTAACAATTACAGCTGAGGAAAGGCCAGCGCCTCAGAGCCCCAACTTACTGTGCCTATATCACGATGGCTTCTCAAGCACTTTTAAAAATCCAATGTTAGTGGCATTCCATCCCTTTGTGTATATAAACTGTTTGGCACACAGTGTCTGTACATTGAAGACAGCTGTCATACTCCCTACTCCAAAGACATTAATTTTCTAATAAAGTTAATGAAATGTGCCCATTATGAAGCACTCCGTGTCAAGTCTAGAAAAACTTCATTAGAAAACTGAACTACTGTTATTTATGTGAAACCACGAGAAGAAACACTGAAATATGCCACAGTGTCTGTTCATCTGAAGAGTACAAAGATGGAGTTTGAGAAAAAAGGGTCTTAATGTATAGAAATTAAATGTGGTCCTTAAATTATAAGAAAATATTTAAAAATGTAATGTTTCATACACTGAAATTAAGCAATTAATCAGAGGCAATAAATTATAAATACAGTAATTCAAATATTGTTCTTCTTTAGCATCAGTTTTTCTAAACAAGTTAAATTCGGAACATTTTAACCCTGTTACTTTCCCTCTTTCAAAGGGATATGGAATGGAAGCTTTTGTAGAAATCTAAAACAATGATCCCACCTGCGGTCTTTACATGGAATACAATGGACTCTGACCGTTTTCAATGTAAAACAATGTTTTGGTTAGTACATTAGAATCAACCCATTAATATGCTTTTATTTTGGAAGAGATTAGATTGTGATTCACAGCCCTGCCACCGGCTCACCTAAACCATCCTTCCTTCCTAAGGTCCTGCTTGATTCTCTAGAGGGGTTCTGTCAGACTCATGATCAAAAGGATGGAAACTAGAAACTTCCTTAGGACTGGAAACGTGTTTGTTTAAAAAAATAAAATAAAGTGCTTTTAAATTCAAATATTTCTTGCCTTAAACAAAACTGAAAAATACTTGACCCCAAATTCTCCAAAACTTGACACACATTTTAACAGAAAAAATCAGTTTGGGGCCATTAATGTCCTTCAGGAGTTCAGATTGGATCTAAATTGGGTTTTGTGTCATTATCGTGCTCATGTTTGTACATGAAGGTTAAAAGAAAGAGGGCCACATCCAAGGACGACCAGTAGGCAGTGTGCGACGTGACAGCTGACCAGTAGCGGCTCTCCACGAGGCCCTCTCGGAGCTCAAAGTCGATCCTGTGATCCAGCTCCACTGAAAAGAAAAGAAGTTCAACAGATGAGCAAGCTCTCAGGAAGGTGTGCCGAGTAAAAATTTAGCTAGCAGAAGCGATTCTCTAACTGCCTTTTTAAAGTAACTTCCCACTATCTTCAAAGAAAACACTGAAAAGAGCCTTGGTAGTTGAGGATTCCCTCTGGTGAGAACAGTCAGTATGGAACAATGAAGGAAGACAACACAAGTTCACTTGGTGTCACAGAGTGATTCTGGAGTAAAACAAACTGGGCTGAAAACCTGGCATATCTGTACAATAAGGAAAGCCCCCCTCTGGAAGAATGATGGGTTGGGCTTGCTTGCAATGACGCCCAGGGGATGCAGCGGACCCCTGAAGGGCTCTGAGGGGGAGGCCCCCTCTCATCTCTGCTAGAAGATAGCCATCTTTTTACAGCTCTGGAATGTGTTCTTCCCCACCAGGTCCAATTCTGCAAAGGCAACCCCCACAAACCCTAATCTCCTTCTAGCCCCAGGGTCTTGCACATCACAGTGCTCATTAAAATGTGTGTGCCACAGAAGAACCCAGCATGTGGCGGGGATAGTCACCCTGGAAGAACTGTGTGACTCTCACTCGGCTCCCAACAGTGCTGTCCCCAAACAAGTCTGTGAATCCAATGTGGCCTTTTCTAAACCTCACAGGAAGTCTTGTGATACTCACCTCAACAAATCAAGGCTCTAAGAGAATTTTAATGGACTCATTTAAAAAATCCTTAGAAGTAAACACTTAACAAAATGACATTTTGATCTCCAGGAACTCTTTAAACTACTAGTGAACTACACAGCACTTTGAAGGGTCTACCTTACAACCAAATACCCAAATCACTGCCACCCACACATTTCTAAGCTTGCTTTTGTTCAGAGTACCAAAGGACGTTAGCAGTAAAACTGGCAAAAATTAAGGAGGTTAGAGAAAAACTTGGCTTTTGCTTTACACTGGAAGATCGGTAATCACACTTAGGAAATCTTAACACTCCAGGGCAGTGATTTTCAACCAGTGTGTCATGAAAAAATTTTTAAAATCATTAATGAAATTATTTCCCTTTTTTTTGGCCAGGGCTGGGTTTGAACCCGCCCCCTCCAGCCTATGGGGCTGCCCCTAATTAAAATATTTTCAAAAGCAGTTCAAGCACAGTAAGTATATTCTTTTCTTGATCAACATAATTTAAGTGTGCTGTGGGGACTGAAAAGGGTGGGGAAAGCTGCTGTAGGCAGTGACTTCACGTTAATGCTTAAATACATATTTTGAGGCAATATCATTTAAAAATGCTTATGAAGCTGATGTTTCTCTATTCAATCATGCTTTTTAAACAAGGAATGCTCATAAACATGCATTTTCAGAGAAGGCTTACCCTTAAAACGTGTAAATAACAATTAGGCTAAAAAATATTTATAAAATACATGGACACAGGCTTTTGACTAAGTTGATTTTAACTGCTTTTTTTCCATTTAAATTACAAGAAGCTAATCCGTAACAAGTGAGGAATAGCTGCAGTCCTTGGGGGCCCTGCCCGCAGTGGTGTCCTCCTGCAGGCATCTGTGTTAGACATGAAGGTACACCACACTCTGACTCCACAGACGGGAGATGAGACAAGAGGAGAAACCTGGGTTCCCAAGCACAGCAAAGAGGTCAAAGTCAAGTTAATTACAAAGGAAAAAAAAAGAAAAGAAAAACAGAAGAGCTGGGCAATGTCAGTCTTGGTGAGAACAGAGTTAGAATTTTTAAACATCTACTTTCAAATGCTATGGCGCACTGGCTTCCTAATCTAAGAGGGTTCAGCTGAAATTGTCTTCAGGTCAAAGAAAGGGGGATTCTTCCTGTTGTAACAAGTGTTATTTGGCTCTCCTTTGATTTTATGTCCCTGAACTCATTCTTAATATGCCATTACTGCTTCACCAGGCCGGCTTTCAGGTAGCAGACACTCACATGTTAAACTTAATTATTGTCCTATCATAACCATGTGCCCTGGTTATTCTTAGCAACTGCAGGGACTTTAATTAGTGCCACTAACTAGATTGGCTCCCCAGTCCTTCTCTGTTTGTTTAAGGTTGTCTCCATCAGAATGGGGATGAGGTGGCCAGTCTGCACTCAAAGCTGTTTTCATCTCTCCTCCACCGGCCCAGGTTTATAAGCACAGCTGACCTCAAGTCTATGCTGATTGTGTGGGCAGATGACAGGAACCGGGTGGGGCCATGTCCCCTCTTTCCCGCCCCTTTCAAGTAGAGTCAGGGTCCATGTGGCAGCACTGGTGTCTGTGCTCTGAGGTCTGCTGCCTGGAACCTGCTTCCTAACTATCGAGAGTGGCTGGACCACAGAGGTTGGTAGTTTTCTCCTAGTTTCTCAAGCTGAGTTAGGTCAAAGAAGAACATAAAATCCTCACTTTTTTTCCTTTTCTCTCTTGAATGACTCAGTGCTAGAATTCCTCCATCCATAAAGAACAGAATCAGGTTCTTGAACAGTTAAGAGAAATAAAAATAACTACCAGCGCTTTGCTCACACCGTTTAAAATGTGGATGACTTTCTCTCCCTGCCCAGGTGGGGCGTCTGCACCATGTGTGAGGGTCAAGGGTCATCAGCACTGTGCTTCAACAAAGAATTCTTTTGTGCACAAGGCTTGTCAACATAATATTAAAAAAAATATGAATGTAAAGTATTTTTGAATTACAATGGTGTACTAAATGGATAGGTTTCTACTTTTTAATGGAAAACTCTCAACCTACCTGGAGAGAAATTTTCAACACTTTAATAAATCTAAAAAGCTATCTCATTTGTGAATAACAATTGTGGTCATAATTGCACATTATTTTCCAGGTAGACAACAAGATACTTAAAGTACTAGCAAAGACACCCTGAGCCTCCAAGTGATGGTGCAGTCACCTGTCCTCTTGGCAGCTGTGCCCTGCAGCCTCACAGTAACTCCACCTTTCAGGTGGTGAAGTGGTTGACATTCGGGAATATCCACATTTTGTGAGTTATCATAGATTCAAACATATTCAGGTATGTTCTCAAGCCATCCTATATTTTAAAAATGTAACAACAAAAATTCTAAAGTTTTATAATCAGTTGTCATATTTACCAAGAAGTTTTTCCCTTCTAATCTATCCTGAAAGACATTCAAATACCTGACATTTGACAATAGATGACCATATGGGTAACTCTCGATACCCAGAGCTCAAGAAGCAAACGGCCAGACTCGCTGATTTGCTGGCCTTTACACTATGCTAAACAGCATCTGCCAGTCATGTTCAAACTTCTCTCCCCCAGTCAACCTTGGTTCTTCTCAAGAAAACTAAACACACTTGTCTCTGTGCCCCACTGCTTCCCTCCTCGGTGGTTTTGCTCATGTTCTTTCTTCTTCCTGCATGTCTGAATCCTACTTCTTCAACAGTCTGTTATGTCTTATCTGGGTGAAAGCGATTTCTGACCTTGGAACTGACAGTCCCTTCCTGTACCTCCAACATAAGCTCGTCATGTTCTATCGTGTATCATAATGATTCCTATCGCCCATCGGCACCTTTATAGGGAATACTGCACTGTTTCATCTTGGCATCTCTGATGGGAATTTACCATGGTCTCTAGGCTCATGATAAACATTTAATAAATAATCGATGAAGAAATAAAAACAGGGGAAGAGAAAACAGAAACCACACAGCTATTCCCACCTGAGTCAGTCTGGTGAGGTTATGACCAGTGGTCTACCTGCCCTGATGTCAGGGTGGTTTTGAGACAGATGTATGTGCTACTTGATTGCAGGACAAATTATGAGTAAATTAATTTTCCTTCCTCCAACTAAAAATGTAGAAAGCATAAATCAAAAACTTTTTTAATGAAAGTAAATGGCTATTACATGGGCAGGCACCAGAGAGATAACTTATATAATTTCTTAAGGGGAATTCACTGAGTTAGATCAATACAAACTATTGTTATGGACCCAAACCCCCCAGCTTGTTGTACTAAACCATTGCTTTGGAACTTATACCAATTAATATAACAGTTTTTGTTTCTTTAAATTGAAAAGGTTTATAAAAATTGGCAATAAAGAAAATGTAAAATTAAATGTTGTTAAAATACTCAAAGAAAATCCTGTAACATGTTTTTATCAAAGACAAAAATATACTCTTAGAAAAATGGAGAAACTATGGAAAAAGCAATGAGAATTTAGTTGGGAAAATAATTTTAAACTGATAAAATTAATCCTTAGTGATACATTTAGAATATGCTAAAAATTAAGGGACTGAAAGTATCTCTGTCCAATAACACTATTTTTAAAAAAGAGAATCCACCCCCCCTCCCCAAGTGAATGAAACATTTGTGTTGAAACCAGATATCAGCTGTGCCTATCTACAACCTTCAGTGGTAAGTTACTGACACCTGTAATGACCGAGAACAATTAATTTCTACTATGAAACCCTTTCACATCTAAGTGTGTTACGTGAAAAGACTAGTGAAACTCTCTGAAGACTTTAGGACAGTAAAGAAAAAAGAAAACGGCCGGGTGCTTTTCTCTCTCTCTGAAAGGTTCCCTCTTTGTAGAATGTGCAGAAGTGTATTTCAGCCCAGTAAGTGGCTAATCAATAGTAAGGTTTCAAGACAACTACCATCTCAGATTAGAAAATTAGGGAAGAAAATACATATAAAATAGTCAGTAATGGGGGTGACATGAAAGCTGATCTCATAGCAGAACTGACGTGGAAGAACCCGAGCAGACCACTCTCACAGCACTCTGAATGCTGCTCCTGACAGATACCATACCGAGGGCATTATCTTTATTCTGCATTACATTTTCCGGAAAAAGAAGTTGTGGGAGATTAAAGAACGATTCCTGAAGTCTGAAATCTGTGAAAAAAAAACACAAGATGCTGTAAAGGATTGGCTGATGGTTGAAAATGGCCTTCAATGATGTCGTGGCCCAAAGTTAGAACAACACTCCCAAGTAAGCTGTTTAAAACTAGCACATGTGAAGTACACACCTTGGTTTCTGTGAGAAGCTCTTTCATGGAAAATGTAAGCATAATTAACTTTGAAATATAATCTCACAATGTTAACACCCCAAATTTGTAGCTAATGTAGAGTCTAACCAATTTTTTTTTTTTTTTAGCAAAAAATTGCTAACAGAAACAGACCTTTTCTTTTGATAATATGGGAGAAGGGGACAAAAATGCAACCATTTCAAAGTAAAACCATTGAAAAGAAGCCTAGACTTTTCAAAGGAAATGAAGAACAGCTCTTTATAAGATGCTCAACTTGATGACAACGAAGTAGGTTTCAACTGCTAACACCCGTCAAAGAATGAAACCCAGATTGGCCTGATTTCAGTCTGTGACCATTTCACTCTCTAACAGAAAGACAATCGAAGCTGGGAGCATGGAAAGGAAAGTTAAAGGACTGAGAGGGTTAGCGTGGGCAGAAGAAAAGGAGGAAGGCAGCCAGGATCACCTAATCACAACCACCAATTCCAGAGAGGAGGTTTAATGAGAAAAGGTTTATGATTTGCAAGATATAGCCAAGACATCAATTATGATGTAAGAAATTTGTCTAATTGAGATCACAGAAGAGCACATTGCTGAAGCAAGTCAAACAATTAGTAAAGCACGTCCCTGGGCTATGATTTAAAAGAGACTTAAATCCTACCGTAGTAATAGTCTGATTTCAACAGTTAACATCTATATCTACAGAAGAGTCTGTGTAATTAAGGCTCATGATTATTTCATATCTGAGCCTAGTTGACAAGAAATTATTTGTACCATCAAAGAATTTATATGCAAGAATGACAGTATTCTGTAAAGCTAGCAAAATATAATATGATTCAATACAACCATGCACCTCCACTAACTGCTGTTCTGGAAGAAGAAACCGGAGGTTTTCTATTGTTATTACTTCTATGTTAAATAGTAAGCAAAGCTTTCTTCTCTTGGACCCTACAGAACCTTCACCTGTGTGTGTCTTCAGTAGCCTTTACTGAGGCTTCGATCCTACCGTCTCTTCCTGCTCCCTCGTTCACCTAACATTTACCAGCATCATGGTTGTGTATTAATAACATTACAAAGAATCTTTGTTTTTACTTAATACCTTATAGAACTCTTTGAAGTGAAGTTTCCTCAGAAGTTAGTTATCTCTTGATATCTGCATGTCACAACAGAATTTCATATTTTCACAACCACAGTTTTGACATTAAGTAGAAAAGAAAATTTAAGTCAGAAACAGTATAGCAACTATTAATATAAGGACTCATAGGAAAATTAAAATATGAGTTTCACGCAAATATCAAAGTCTAGTGTTCAAAAGGCAGTTGCAATTATAAAATTTTTAGTACCCAAAGAGTCTGGCACACACAGAATTAAAGGACCTGTTGGCCCCAATAGGAATGTCCCTGCTGATACCCGTCCTGGAGGGGGTGACAGTGAGGAAACGTCTGGCCTCTAGGAGGAGCACACTGAACTTGCTGGCGTTCACGTTCCATGGATGGCAATGAGTGCCAGACAGTTTGAATTTAGAGCAGCAGACAGAATTAGGAACACACTGCTACAAGTAACAAAGTCTGCTAAAAATTCTGAGATAAACAAGCAAAATTCTCTTGCTGTATTACAGAAAAGGAGTATATAGTTTCAGAATCTTCATTTCCTTATACACATCATTAGAATAAACAGGACTTAATAGTTTTACTGAACACCTAAAAATAATGTTCAAGTTCAGACCCTCGGAAGGAATGTATACTAACTATAATAATGCTTCACAACCATTCAAGATTTTAAACTTTACAAATCCACTAGAAAAAGATAAATAAAGGTCTAGTATATCACTAAGTCCAACATAACTATCCGTCCAGTTGTTTTTCCGAACACCTACTTTATAGTAGGTGGTTGCTGTGGGCCGAGAGGCCATCCAGCAGGTCCAACACAATCTCTACACTTTGATGATCTTATGATTAGGGTGGATAGAAGCAACTGTGGGGTTAGCATAGATCAGATACAGCACAGATTTGAAGCAATTACGTGAATTTTTAAGATTGAGAAGACCATGTTAGTAAAAATCTACTTCATAAAATCAGGGGATACTCAGCCCAAGAGATTAGCCACAGTGGTTTGATCACTAACATTCTAACTACTAATTCACCAATTCAAAGAACAAAACTGCTTTTACATGGAAATTATTCTTTAAAAAGTGAATAAAAGAGGTTTGGCACCCGTAGATCAATGAGTAAAAGGCACTGGCCACACACAGTGAGGCTGGCAAGTTTGAGCTTGGCCCAGGCCTGCTAAACAACAATGACAATTGCAACCAAAAAATAGCCGGGCATTATGGCGGGTGCCTGTAGTCCCAGCTACTGGGGAGGCTGAGGCAAGAGAATCACTTAAGCCCAAGAGTTTGAGGTTGCTGTGAGCTGTGATAATAGCACTCTACTGAGGGTGACATAGTGAGACTGTCTCAAAAAAAAAAAAAAAAAGTAAACAGAAGGAAAATATTTTTTCTTTACAAGCTCAGCATACTTAAGATCCTAGAGTTAATGCTAATGTTAGCATCTTAGATCTTCTTGCCCTCCCAAGTCTTAAAAAGATATAAACTTAAGAAAAGAACTCTAAACTAACATGCAGAATCCAGGAAGCTGGAGCTGCTATGCGGGAGGGTCTGTGTTGTCACAACAGTGGTAGAAGGTGGGGCAACTGGCTTCCTCTCCTCCTCCATCGGGTCTTTTGATGCCTCAGATGGCTGTGACTGTGACGCAGACGAACGCCCGAATCTTGAGAACAGCATCCCTCCAAGCCCCTTTCCGATGCTCGCGGCCCCTGCATGTCACAACACAGCACAGTCACTCTGCAGAACGCACCACCCACTGTGCCGCAGGGCACCACCATGTGAGAGCCAGCGGCAGAGGAACCAAACCCTTGGCACGGTTTTACAGGGTGGGAATGTACAAAAAATTACAATTTATATTGTAGGGTTCTAAATAAAAATGGTGAAAAGAAGAAGATAAGTTATAAGAACATATAAAGGAATAAAGATTCTGGCTCGGCGCCTGTGGCTCAAGTGGCTAAGGCGCCAGCCACATACACCTAAGGTGGCGGGTTCGAATCCAGCCCGGACCCACCAAACAATGACGGCTGCAACCAAAAAATAGCCTGGCGTTGTGGCGGGTGCCTGTGGTCCCAGCTACTTGGGAGGCGGAGGCAGGAGACTCGCTTGAGCCCAGGAGTTAGAAGTTGC
>CAUYTI010119829.1:0-20705 GCA_963575145.1 Galago senegalensis
AATGACATGAAGGCTGTGTTGACCAGTTTGATGGAAGTAGTTCAGAATGCATGTGAAAACCCCACACTGTACCCCAGAAGTGCATTAATGTACATAGTTAACATTCAATTAAAAAATAAATAAATTAAAAAAAAAAAGAAAGAAATTGGAGCTCCTGTGCGCTGTTAGTAGGAATATTAAATGGCATAGCCACTGTAAAACACAGCATGGCTGTTTCTTAAAAAGTTAAAATTACCATATGATCTAGCAATTCTAATTCTGGGTATGTACCCCCCCCAAATTGAAAATAGGTCTCAAAGAAATACTTGTACACTCAGATTCACAGAAGCATCATTCGTAAGCTAAAATATGGAAGCAACCAATTAGTGGATGAATGAATAGGCAAAATGTGGTATATGCAGACAATGGATTATCACTGCACCTTAATTATGCTATATGCAACATCCATCGTGGACAAACCTGGAAGTCGTGCTAAGTGAAATAAGACACTCACAAAAAGACAAATAACAGAGGATCCCATTTATACAAAGTACCTAGAAGGGTCAAAATCAGAGACAGAAAGTATAGCAGTGGTTGCTAGGGGCTCAAGGTAAGGAGGATACGGAGTTAACGTTTAATGAATACAGTTGAAATCTTACAAGATGAAAGAATTCTAAAGATAATAGTGGTGATGATTGCACAACAATATGGCTGGACTTGTATTTCATTGCACTCCATACTTAAAAATGGCAAAGATGGCAAATTTTATGTTATATGTATAACCACAAGTAAAATATTGAAAAAATATATAAGCTCTCACTGTTCTCTCAATAGCAAACTTTCTCTTCAGCTTCTGGGACTACCCACTGATTCTGAATAGTTAACTCCTCACAGTGGTGATGGAGCTGGTAAGATTAAAATTGTGGGTAACAACATTTGGCCGAGCAGAGATTTTTGCACAAGTCAGTCTTGGAATATCCATGGCGAAAATGTCTTGTCGGTTAGAGAAAGCTGTGATTTAAATAAGACACATCAAGTCTGAATATCAACTCCAAAAAACACAAGAAGATATAGGGCTGACCAAGCTTAGGATTAAAGTGAAAGGGGATAGGAAAGAGGGATCATGGGTAATTTCTGGAAATCCTAGGTGATGGTTGGGTTAAGCCCTCCTTCCCATCCCCATTGCTTCAAGAACTAAAATTTACCAAAATGCTGGCAGGATGTCTGTTTTTACTTCCCAGTGTATCCAGCATCTTATCTTGAGTTGCTGGAGCTGGGCCTGAGAGTGTGTGGGATGGACGACAAAACTGAGCTGACTGATTAAGATGGGAAGAGGTCATGGACAATGAAAGTTAGAGAAAGGAGTCTATGAAATTGTTGTCTTTGCAGGGCCCTAGAAAATGCTCTTCTGATTTGTAGGAGTCAGTGTGTGTTCATTCAAGAAATCATCTTTATGTGCACTGTTCCTTGTCAACCACAAGAAACAAGGCAGGGGCTCTGCTCTTCCAGAGTTTACAGTCCAGTGGCAGAGATAAACGAAAGCAATATCGTAAATTGCTAGGAAATGGGAATTACGCTTTATACCTATGATTATTTCTCTTGCCTTCCCCCACCCCATCCCTATCACCATTACAACCATTGTTCCGAGAAATGTTCAGCAACTTCAGGAGAAGATAAATAAATTTATGAATGAATGGTTTAAACTTCTAACATCAAAACTCTGTATGTAAAAAGCCTGAGTTGAAAGAGCGTCTTTAAATTCTGTAGGACAAAGTTCTCCCTTTTTAAAGAAAACGGGGTGTTGATAGAAATTGTAACTTGCTCAAGGTCATAGTTAGGATCTGTATCTTCTTCATCCAGGGCTCTTTTCACAAAACCTTTATACATTGTTAAAGTAGCCCCAGTGAAAATGTCTCTATGGGTCAACTTGAAACATGAGAAACCCATAGAACACCATAAACTATGCCAATATTTGTTCATGTAAAAATAAACAGTATAGCCAGGCATTGTGGTGGGCACCTGTGGTCCCAGCTACTCAGGAGGCTGAGGCAAGAGAATGGCCTAAGCCCAGGAGTTAGAGTTTGCTGTGAGCTGTGTGACGCCACAGCACTCTACCAAGGGCAATAAAGTGAGACTCTGCCTCTACAAAAAAAATAAGTAAATAAATAAAATGAACAGTAATATGTGGCTATGGAGATTTTGAATAAAGGAAGGTTAATGGCAGGAGGGAGACACTAGCCCTCCCAGAGCTTGATTTATTAAAAAACTATAATGATTAAAGATATGATAAGACTAGATGACAAGGTAATAGAAGTAAATACATAGCTCAGAAACAGAGCTAAGAACATATCAAAATGTAGTGTGTTATAAAATGTGTATCACAGACCTGAGGGCAATTTAAAATTATTTTTTAAAGGTACTAGAATAAGTTAGGAGTACTTAGGAAAAAATAGGTTTCCCTTTTATATTATGTACTAAAATTTCAACTAGATTAAGGAACTAAATACAGAACAAAAGAATGACAAAAGAACAGCCAATAAAATGTAAGCAAATAGTAAGCCTTTAGAGATAGAGAGACTTTGATACCTTATAAATGAGAAAAACTCACAAAGTGACTAATATGGTTATAAATGTTAACACTAGGAGGTTCAAAACTTTACAAAACTTGAAAATCAAATAACAAAGACAATATCTGCAGCAAATACAATGAAGTGTTAAAACCTCGGTGGTTCTACTATAAACAAATCAATAAAGAACATACCACAAATGTACAAGGAAGAAACACAAATAGACAATTTATGAACATAAACTCAAGTTGCTAATAAGCATATGGGAAAATATTGTATGTCAAAGGCCACCAAGATATACCTTTACCCAGGAGCCAGAAACACTATGAAAAGAAGTAATTACAGTTCCTGGCAAAATTTCTCTCAGATTAGGAAACAAAAAAATACTCATTTGTCTCAGGTATAACGCTCTCATGCTAACCCTCAAATTTCTTACATACAAAATGCTCTGGAGTCTACGTCTGAGGTTACCTTTCAAAACAAAGCAATTTACTATTAAAGAAATATTGTTGAGGGAATGAATGAAAGAAAGAAACAACATGTGGATAAGCGAGTGAATTAATTGATCAGCAAAACCTTTGCACCCTTTATGACTTTAAAATGTAGATTAAAAATAAAAGAAGGCAATCACAAACTACAAGAAAGCAGAAAAGTGAAATTCAAAACATTTGGAGTTACCAAACTGTATATAGCTAAGATGACACAGGTGAAGACATGCATAGTCTTTGGTTTCTGCAAAACAGGTGGTTTTGTGACTAGAAGAGTAGATTCTAATGATACAGAATGAGTGAATTTCTTTCTGTGAAATTCTCAAAGAAATTGAATACCCTTTTGGAGGTTAGTTGCAGAACACACAGGAATACTGAACTGAAGGAAGCATCCATCTGACTGCTATTCATCAGGGCAGAAAGCAGAACAATGGCACACTACAGAAGCCACTTGCCCTCATATTTCCACTAGGTTAGGATGACACTCAGGAGAAAGCTGGATGCAAGGGACAGCAGCCTGGTTTCCGCCCCTTAAGATGGATCAAGGACAGAATCCTAGGAAACCACATGGACCAGGAAGGAACCAAGAAAGATGATAAAGGAGAAACAACAGAATTTGGTAAAAAGTTAAAAGAAAGAAGAGTAATAAGTAGTGAGTGGTTAACAGAAAGCCATACCTTAAAGAAATCATGAAAGATGATGGCTAAAAACAAGCAATAAAAACTAGTAATTAAAAGATTATTAGAGAACTTAATGAAAGCTGTTTCATGAGAGTAGGAGGAGAATTCATGAAAAAGAAGTCAAACTATGAATATAAAACACTTTTTCAAGACATTTCATGGTAAAGGAATAATAAGATTGCTTAGAAGTAAAATTGGAGAATTAAGGAAATGAACACATTAGTTCATAACTGACAAAACAGTATGTATGCGCTTACTTGTAATGACAACCATTGACAAATTTTTCTAATTTTTAAGAAGCTAGTTCAAATTTTATGTTGTATTTTGGACCCAAAAACCCTAAATATTTCCTAATGTGCTTGTTAATGTTCTATGTCATTTGAATAATCACAAGACCTTAAAGTCTACAATATTTTTGTAAATAAAATCAAATCATCTCCTCTCCCTTCTCAGCTCTTCAAGTAACTTTTATTCAAAGTCTTTTGATTTTGTCTTGACCAGGTAACTCAATGGATCCCTTCTGATAGCCACACCCTTCCACAAATACCCTTTAGAGGTACTTCTTTCATATGGCATCTGCCATGTCGAAAAAAGTAGCCTTGTTATAAGATTATAGGAAGAAATTTATTCAACAGAGACAATTTATTATGAACAAAGAGACCGAATGCTCAAAAAAAGCCTTTGCTTCTTGCATTAAGAGTTTTGTTGAATTCCCAGGCAATGGAGGAGAGGAAGGAGTGGGAAACCAGAGTGCCTCAGTCTTTCATGTTACCTGCATCCATTCTTAAACCTTGCTTTTGTTTAGAATTCTTCTGCAATTGTTCTCTTGCTTTCTAATCTCCAGCTACTTCATTTCTGCTTACATGCATTGTTGGCATGCCCTATTGTTCTACTGAGATCTTACCATATTTTTTTTTAAGGCAAGCATTAAACAAAGTTTATTGAGGAAGACAAAGATAGGCTTGCCATATAAGAATATTTACAAGGCAGGATACATTTGCCATAGACAGCAAATGGGCCACCATTCCCAGGACAAGTAGACAAAGAAGCTTCACCATCCATTTTGAACATTGCTAGAGGTTCACAACTCGGCCAACTTTACTTGGTATCAGATTCTATTATAAGAAAAGATTATACTTCATAGAGTTTCCCTACCAATTGTTTATATGCCCAGGATGGGGTCAGTGTGTTGCCTAATACAAAGCATTTTCTAAGAAGGAGGCAAAAACTTCCCCTTCATCAGGAATATAATTGGACAATTAACCTAGCACCTTGACTCACACTCTAAAATTTAGGACTTCGGAGGCCTGGCCTCAGGAGGCAAAGAATGAGGAAAGACCAAGTCTGAAAAGGTAGTCAACTATACAGCTTACCAGGTGGACCTGAATCCGAGACCTGGTGGTCATGGAATAATGTCATGTGGTTGGCCAACCTGACCCATGCAAACTTTTCAGCAACATGTACAAGACTGTTGATGCACTGACCCATGATAGGAAATGATTGGGTTTCAAGTATCAGCCTACCAACACAAGGGAACGCTGCTTATAGAATATCCTCCCAATGCTACCACATTACACTGCCAACTTTGGCTTCCTCTACCCGCAACCATGAGGGCATTCTGGTGGCTGTGGTGCCTTTAGACTCCTGATCTCTCAACTCCCATTTTACTTATCTCTAACTCCCCCCTTCCCTCTGACTACAGACTTAGTTTGCAGTCCTGCTTTTAATAAGCTTGTTTGAGGCATTCACATGCATGGCCATCCACTGTTCAGGGATAGATTCATAAAGGGTATTAATGCCTGGTAAAATTCCTCCATTAATAACTAGCCATCTGCTACCAGGGGTATCCAACCCATGGCCCACGAGCCACATGCAAGATTATTTGGGACTGTGGTGTCGAGTATCACAAAAAGTATGCACAGATCCTTTTTTGCTCATTAGCTTTTGTTAGTGTTTTTGTATTTAATGTGTGGCCCAAAACAACTCTTATTCTTCAAATGTGTGGCAGAAAAGTAAACACAGTGGACCCTGCTGTCAGCATACAGCTGCTGCATCCTCCTCTTCCCTGAATGTGCCCATGCCCACTTCACAGCAGGGCTGCATCCACCCCAGCTTCCATCACTTATCAACAAGTCTGAGTCCAACACAGTCCTGACCAGACTCCCATGACCCCCTATCAGGACCTCTAGTACATACAGAGCAGAGCTGGTCTTCTAAGGATGTCAGCCCCTGGCCCACCTGGAACATAAATCAGTAACTTTTCAACAAGTAAACAAAGGGAAATCACGCATGATTCTAGCTAAGGAGTAGTAGGCAAATAAAAGAGCACATTCTACTTGTGTCAGCCCCTTTATATATGATTCCTGTTCTCACCTCAAAGGGCCTTTAGAACAGCATTAAAACACTCTGGGTTTGGATATTACTGGAAAATGTAAAATATATTGTTAATTTTTATATTGAACATGTGTTTGCATTTTGAGCACATGAGATGATCCTATTTCAGATATATTGGGTTAAATGAACTATATTATTACATTTCTTTGAGAAAGCGTCTCAGCTTGAGAATTGCTCCAGGCCTTTCTCTCCTCCTCCGGCTCTTCCTCAGCATTCCTAGGCTTCCCTCCGTCTCAGGCACCTATGACTTTGTAACTTAGCCTGCTTGCTCCCTTTGTTCTCTCGCTCTCTTTCTCTTTTCTTCTCTGCTCATTGTTTCATTGTTCCCCCTCCTTGTATCCTGGCATCTTTTTGTACACTCAGCTCTCCATCCCTCAAGCCTTGCACCCTGCTTGGGTCCCCACCTCACCATGAGAGAGAAGATGAGTAGAGACCCCATAATTAACCCAATCACTATCAAGGTACAAAAGAGACACCAAGGAAAAGCCCTTTGTTTCTTTCGTCTACCAGCTTTTGTTCACTGAATCCTCCCCTTTTTCAAGACAGCCCACAAACTCAGAATCAGTTCACTTCAGTCCCAACTCTGGGTTTTATGAAGTGACCATCACCACTGTCCAGTCTCCCCCCTGTGTGATCCAAGTGAAAAGATCATTGGTAACCCTCCTAGCTCCCTGCTCTCCTTTACCAGCTGTATGAAACTGTACTGCCTCTGCTACCACTTCAGTAAAACATAAGTAATAATATTTGTGTTTAATACATATATTATTGAGAAGATTGAAATATTTCATCGGTAGCAAAAAGTTCGATAAAAATTATCAGCTTCATTACTATATCTGCTCATAGATTCTTGGTACTAGAAAATTAACACAGAAACTAGCGCTTTCAGTGTTTGCACTGGATAATTATTGCAAGATATTATGCAATTCCAGAAAATACGCCTTGCAGAAAACAAAAAGCAGGAACCAGTCAGGCTCTCCTTCTATAGCCCCACCAAGATCATTGTTTAAAAATATATATAATATACATCTAAAAAATTCCATACCTCGGGGTGGTACCTGTGGCTCAAATGGGTAGGGTACCAGCCCCATATGCCAGAGCTGGCAGGTTCAAACCCAGCCCCAGTCAAAAAAAAACTGCAAAAAAAAATCCCATACCTAGAAACAATTCTTTCAACTTTTAATCCACTTGTATTTGTTTCAGGGAAGTTGAATATCTGTCACCCCACATATTAGCCTGGCCCCCTTTCCTTTGTATGTTTTTTCAAACCTCAGAGACATCCCATTAAGTTAATGATTTGGAGCAAAAAATGTCTGTTTCATTTTACTTGCTTTCCCCTAGTTTGATAAAGTGGCAAATATTACTCGACTTCTCCCTAAAGTATTCACTGTTAGCTTTCTTTCTTTCCTTACCAAGAAAAATGGCATATACAGTAATTCTTCTTCTACTGTATATAAATTCCAAATGCTACCTTAGCAGAATTATGAAATAAAAATGAATGCTTTTTTAAAGCATTTATGGAGACTGGGGAATAAATGATAGAATTTTCTTATATTTCTTGTATATGCAGATAACAGATACATTTAATGCAAGAAGGAAATAGAATTTTAATAGAATTTTTAACTAAAGATCTTGAAACAAAACTAGACATACATTTTAATTGAATTTCTGGCTCAAATTACAGCAAACCATTATAAATCATTAGGAATCAGTTTTAAAACTGCTTTCACTTTTCTCCGTATTACAAACACAGAGGTAAGCTTTTACAGCTTCAGATAAGTGTTAATAAATTACCCGAATTTCAAAATTAATGGCTGCCCGGCTGCTTTGGGGAGATATCATTGTGTTTCATGAATATTTTGATTTTGTGATTAGATCAAAATGCACTGAATTCCTAAACAGTCATAACCAAGGTCTGCTGATCATAAACTGTTCTTTTTTAATAAATTATATTCCTCACAAATCTGCTGATATGGAATAATTAGAAATTGGTTGCCTGCATTTACTGTAATATTTGCATGACTTTAGATCTCCACCTACTGATCTAGAGACTGTCAGGAAATGTACATTTTGTACATTTCTAAATATACCTTGCCTGCAGAGATAATGGTTTATATTGTGATGGTAAGAAGGTTTTTATTTGCAAAAAACAAAGAGGTGTCACTTGCCAGTTCTGGAAGACATTGATTAGGCAGTTTATGTCATTTCTATTCAGAACTTATTATTTACAGCTTCCTTGTTTCCTTTCCTTTGTAAGAGATAAAGATCTGTATCTTGTAAACTGCTTAAAGAGTGTCTATTTTGTCTTTTTTAGGGAGTCTTGAAATACATTTTATAGAATGCAAGCATCATGAAACTAAATGTAAACTAACTAAAATACAGTGCCCCAATCTGTTATGCTATCTCCAAGCACAATCTTTAAATTAAGCAGTACATAAATAGTTACATTGAGGAGAAAGAAAAAATCCCCAGTGTAAATCCATTTTTTACCACGTGGAGCACATGTATGTAAATTTGAAACTGCACAACCTACACTATGTAATCTGATAACTAAGTGCAATCATGTTGGAGAAACTGATTGCAAACATTTCAAGGACTATTTTTATTCTTCTAATTCTAATGATCTTTTTAAAAATCGAGTGCCCCCAAGAACTAAAAGCTTGTGTTTCAGAATATCCCACTGCAAGAGTATTTATGCAGCATTTCTTCAAAGCTGGTGGAGGGAGAGGTTTTCAATAATAAGGCAAGAACAAATTCTGATAAAATCCAGAGAAAGTTTTAAGAGAAGGGCACCGGGAATTTTCAGCCACTGCTTCTCACCCTTAAAAGGAAATCTGGGACATAAAAGGGGGCCCCTGGGAGCATCATTCACTCCAGGAGTGGTGCAATTGGCTTCCTTTGAGCCTTCATAAGCTACAGCTGAATCCAGAGTCCCCTAAGCCTCGTATTATCACGACACAGAGCAACCCCTCCATGGGTCTTTGAAGTTGAGACTGGGCTTAAACCAGTTCCCTGCTTGTGGTTCATGACACCTGGCATTTCCTCAAAGAGTCTGAAGGCAAGGCCACTCACAATTGCCCACTCTTGGGATTCCTTGCAACTCTTCAGCTGACTTCAAACACAAGAAGAAGTAAAAAGAATTGCCAGATTCAAATGACTAAGGGTCCATGACAAAGTTTTCAATGAGCAATATTTAACCTTAATAAAAGATTCTACTCATCCAAATAGCATATAATGTTCATTTGTGTGAAGGAAAAATGAAAATGGGATAACATTCGCAGTTTTAACTGGGAAACCAGGCTTCCTATGGCTTAGGGTGTTAGTAAATATATCTAAGAATTGACCCCCAAACCCGATTGAAGTCCATGAAACCTAATAAGGAACTCAGGGCATAAACTGAAATTAATTAGTTGTCTGCCTCCTGGGGGTTGTTACGTGGTTTAAATGAAACAAAGCATCTGAGATGTTTAAGTGCCTGGAGTATAGTAAATAATAAATATCACAGAAAAACACAGAACATAGGACATCACTATGGACTGGTTTAAAAAGGAATAAATAAATAAGAAAACACAAAACAAAAACCATAAGAGATACTGAGGTTTTTCTAAGGACAAACTTTCAGCATGGATATTTTTTTGTTCGCCTCTGACCTCTTTTGCAGGATCATTCTGTTTTCAGCCCTCTGAAGTTTTGTCATAAATTTCAACTTATGCTTGTATTTGCAGTGAAAAGTATCAGGTAAGAATCTTTCTTTTTTCTTTTTACTCAAAAGAGAGGGCACCGACACTAGTCACTTATGTCAGCAGTTGGCATACCCAGAAGATATCTCCATCCCCACAAGCGGCTCTGTGCTCATTGATGTAAGGTGGAATCTGCATTTGTAGAACCACATTTCTCAAAATCAACCCTCTCATCAGAAAGCTTAATCATGTTTTTCCCTCTGAATACATTTGTGTACCATAATATATATATATAATTTTGGTTTGTTCTATTCCAAAGATATGGTTACTATTTTAAAATAAAGAAGACACTTCTGGCAAGAAAGAATTGGTTGCTCAAGCATGATATATCCACTTAAATATTTCTTGGGAATCTCTCCTGTATCAAGAACTGTGCTAGGTCCTTGGGATACAGGGATGAATAGGCTCAAGTACTAGTGTCAGGAAGCTGAATCAGTTGGGCAGAGAGAAAACTACCTATCCAGTTACAGTTCACTATGATGAGCTCTGTGGTAGAAGCATGCGTTGTGTATTATGAGACCAAAGGAAGACCTCTAGCACAGAATGAAAAGTCAGTCAAAGCTCTTGAAATTTGAAAAGACCAGAAGAAAGAAGTTAAGGGATGAAGCAGAAGTAAAGAGCATTTTGAGGACCAAATTTTGTGGGAACATGAAGCAGAACATGTTTGAGAAAGTTTATGCATTTCATGAGGTTGGAGCAAAGGATATTTCTGGGTACCTTGCAAAATGTAATCTTGCTCCATTTACAATCCATTGGACTATGTATGAGCCCATAGCCCAAATGGGTCCAGTATAACCATGAAGGTAATTCAACTCACCACTTTTCCATAGTGACTTGAGGTCATAGGAAAATAAACATCTCAACACAAAATATAAAATTCAATCTCACAAGACTTGCTTCTCCTTCACCCACCCCAGGCTGCCTATCTTACTCAATGCCACCATCATCTACTTAGTCCCTCAAATCAGAACTATGCAGGTCACTCTTCATGTATCTTACTCCTTCATATAACCCCCATCCACACCTCCAGTACTTTCCTAAACACAGACAATTACATTATGCTTCCAGATTATACCTCAACTTTCTGCTTCTCCCTATTTATATTGCACCACTGGAATAATCTCTGAACTATTGCAATAATTTTCAATCCAACTCTTCACCTCCATTCTTAAGTTTTTACAATCAACTTTCCTTATAGAAGCCATGTTAAAATATTAACCTTATCCTACCTCTTTGGCTTAAAACCCTGCTATAACAACTCTTTACCCTTAGATTACTAAATATTTACTAAGGAAGAAATTTCCAATTGTCTACTAAAACCTATTCTCCCCTTCTTGTCTGGTGATAGAGTTGTATCTGGACAATGGATGTCAAATTTGCAGTTTCTCAAGAACCTATGTATGACCATAACCAATGATGACTGCAATATGAATGGGAGTGATGTGTGCCATTTGCACATCCAGGTCTTCACCCATGAGATGTCCACTCCCTATGCTCTCTTACCTTACCACTAGCTAAATATAGCAATAACAGGAGCAATCTTGGAAGGGAAGTGTTGATAATGACAGAACACTTGTTAGGCAACATTTCTGGATGAATTTGCCAATGAAATCTTTTAGTTTCCCCAGACTATTTTGTGAGAAAATTTATATACTTTAATCTTGGTTGAGCCATTGCTCTTTGGGATCTCTATTCTAGCAATCTGGCTTTCATTTTGATCCATACACATATTCCAGTTTATAAGCTTTTCATGACTAGTCCCTACCAGTATCATCTATGGTAGTCTTCTTGTTCACAAATTGTTTTTGAATGTGACAAGTTCTGCCTCATAGCCTTCATGTGCTCTGTTCCCTTGACTTTGAATTGTACTCCCTAACTCCCACTCAACCCTCCTCCTTCTCCTGACTTCTATTTATTTTTCAAATCAAAGCTTCAATAACTCATCAAAGAGGCCCTCATTTATTCTGTAAAATTAAATTAAGTTTCTTAGTTTCTCTCTCATAGCATGCTGTCCCTCCCTCATTCCCTCCCTTCCTTCCTTGCTTCCTTTCTTCTTTCTTTCCTTTCTTTCTTCCTCTTCCTTCCTCCCTTCCTCTTCTTTCCTTCCTCTTACTTCCCTTACTTTGCTTCCCTTTCCTTCCTATCTTTCCTTCTCCTTCCTTCCTTTTCTCTATTTCACCTTCCTTCCCCTTCCTTTATTTCTCTCCCTCCCTCTTTTTCTTTCTTTCAATAAAGGTTTATTTAGCACAGTGCCAAACACTATGCTAGAGACTGAAAATAAGACAGAAATACAGACAAATAAATGGATAAAATAATTGAAAGTTTTGGAAATTGCCCTAAATGACTTAGAAACTAGTAAGAGAAACTATCATTTATTATAATTTCTAAATTATATTTCATTTTTAAGTTTATTTATTCAATATCTGTGTATTCCAGTGCAAGCTTTAAGGGTAGGGTCTATCTATTTTTGTTGTTGTTGTATACTCACTGCTTTGCACAATGCATACATACAATAGTAAGTACTCAATAAATAGCTGTTAAACAACAGAGTACCAACAAAATACCTTAAGCAAAACCTGACAGAAATAAAGGGATAAATAGGCAGTTAAATAATAATAGTTGGAGACTTTAACATCCCACCTTCAATAATAGAAAAACTAAGCAGAAGATTAGCAAGGAAATAGAAGACCTGAACGGCACTACAAACTAATAAAACCCAATAGACATCTATAGGATATTCCAATTATCAACAGGAGAACATACATAAAACATTCTCTAGAATACACCATGTGCTAGGTCATAAGAAAATATTTATTCAGCTGAAGAAATGATGCAAAATATGCTCTCTAGCCACAAATAAATGAAATTAGAAATCAATTTGAGAAACACAAATCCAAATATGTTAAAATTGAATGATGCACTCCTAAATAACCAATGGATTAAGAAGAGATCAACATGGAAATTAGAAAATACTTTGAGATGAATGAAAATAAAAACATACCAAAACATATGGGATGCAGCTAAAGCAGTGCTTAAAGGGAAATTTATCCCTATAAATGCCTAAATTAAAAAAAAGTAAAGATCTCAAATTAGTAACTTTTCTTCTCACCTTAAAACATTGAGGGAGAAAAACACAAATTAAACCTAAAGCAAGCAGAAGGAAGGAACAAATAAAGATATGAGTGAAAATTAGTAGTGATATCCCAGAATAGTGTTGAGAAATATTCTAAGGCCATGTCTAGGCCCAGAGAAAAGAGTACTTATAAATATTAGTGCTATCAGAGTTATAAAGTCAGGATTAGGACTAGCAGCACACAAGCCACAAATACACACCCTGAATTCTGGTCTTGTTAACATAAATCCCCAAGAAGAGCTCCTTCTTTTTATGTTTATATTATGAGAATATATATTAGGCTTATATCTCTAAGAGACTGTTTCTCTGCTAGGATCCTCCAGGTTCTTTTTCAGGAGGCATGTCCGCAAGGCACCTGAGTGTCCCCAGAAGAAAACAGGTCATTGTACATAGTCTAGCATCGTTAATGGGTCAAAGCAGAACTATGAGGGCTGCCTAGTCCACCCTGATATGGTAATGGGCTAGATTAATTCTCATTAAGGTACCTCCTATATCACATTTTATATACTAGGATGGTAAATAGTTCCAGCTGCACTTCCTAATAGTGATCTCACCTAGTTTCTTGCATCCTTTTGATATTTATTCTGAAGTCTGAAATTATCATATTAATATTTACATTTTATAACACAATGTATACTAGTGGTTAAGAGCATGAATTCTGAATCTTAATTTCCTGGGTTTATATCCTGGTTTTTGGCAACTTGCCTAACTGTGTAGTCTTTGGCAAGTTACTTAACCTATCTGTGCCTCAGTTTCCCTATATAAAATGGGGATAAAAATAACCACATAGGTTTTATAATAATAAATTAATAAATATACTAAATGTATTTGGTAGAATGCACAACATACAAATGAATACATGTTGGCTATAATTATTTTCCATAAAGAACGTATACATATACCATCATATTTAATTCTTACAACCAGCTTGAGAGATGTTTTATTCTCACCCAATAAATTGAGAGACATTGACCCAGATGCTGAAGTTTCCCTTGGATCCACAACTGTAAAATGGGTTTAGACTTAAAAGTGTTTTCTTCCTAGTCCAGCACTTTTTATACCACCATGTGACTACAAGGCAGCAGAATGCATTAAGGAAAATACCTGGGCTGGTGATCAGGTAGACTTGGGTTGAAGCCTCAGTTTGTTCACTTTTTAGTCACATGTTTTGGGGCGAGGTACTTTACCTCTGGGCCATGTTTATAAAATGGATATACTAGTTCTTACTTCATAAGGTTACTATAACATATAGCTATAAAGAAACACTTCACGTAGTACCCTTCACATATAATGTGATCAACAAATGTTAATTTTCTTCCTTTCATATCTCCTCTTAGCAATGAAAATATTCCTCTCTTTACAATGTGCTATGCTCAAGAGGGTCCCTCTGTGGCTGTCAGATCAAGAGAGTCAGCTTGGAAATGCTCTCATAAAGCTTTGTAATGTTAAACATTTAACACAATTATTGTAACTAAGATATGCTCATAATTATTAAATGAGATGAATGTAAAAAAAAAAATGAGACTTCTAATAGGAAGCTTGTCATGATTTTAATTTATCAAAATGCCATACCTAGAGGCATGAAGAATTTTTATTTTCTTTTTGTTTCTTTTTTTTTAAGCACTATAAAATATAACACAACAAAGGGTAAATGTATTTTAAAACAAAAAGAAAAGCAGAAGTCCTAGGGCAGTGGTTCTCAACCTGTGGATCACGACCCACAGGAACTGTATTAAAGGTTTGTGACATTAGAAAAGTTGAGAACCACTGTCCTAGGGGATATGATACCTTTATAGCTATTACTAAAATACTTATGGGAGAAACATTTCAAAAATCCCAGCCTTCTTAATGGAAATCAAATATTCAGTTTTATGGGACCTACTTGAATATTCACTGTAAGTTGGCAGACTTATATGAATGGAGAGAAAAGAATTACTAAACATATAAAACAGATTTTCTGTAATCATATACAATTTTCCTGTCTTCTGAACTTAGAATAGATTAAGAAGTACTTTCCAAATTAAGTAACTAACACAAAGGAAAAAAAGAAAGATCCATTTAATAAAGTTTTTTTAGGAAGGAACTGGTAGAAAGACAGACAGCCCAACTGCCCTCCCCAAAGCAGAAGGGTATATTTATTATCATTTGCACTGAAAAAGTAAACAATAGGTCAGAATAGAAGAGAAGATAGAATAGAAGATATAGAAACACTAGATAGAATAGAAGATATAGAAACACTAACATGTTGGGTTTCAACTAAGATTAAAAAAAAATGCTTTTGCCAAGAAATGAGATTTAATAAAAGGCAGTCATCAAAATGGTAGAAACGCATAGGTCATTTCTAGATTCAGTTTTCAGATTGGGGACCCAGACCACAATCATCAACATCAAAAGTATAATAATTATTTTTTTTGCCTTCCATGATTGGTAGCATTTGAGCAGAAAACAAGACGGTAATATCCAAGTGTTGACTCTGTGGTCACACCTGAGTAACTCCAGAAAAATGGAACTCTGATAGTCATGATATGATATAATGCATTTCATCCAACTTCATTGATAAAGCTCTCCTTCTCTCTTAAATTTTCAAAAGTTATCATCCACACCTTACAAAAAGGTCCAAGCACTCACAACGGCTCCATTTCCTAGGCATTTAAGGAATCAGGGACATTTCCAGAATCATAAGAGGTCAAGGAAATATTTTATTAAAATAAATTTACACTTCATTCTGAAGTTTGGATCACTGACTTTGGACATCTCACATATTCATATGTTTTATTTTTAGTCTTTGTAGTTTAATTTTTCATATTCTCTTCCACTAGCTTGGAAAATCTTTGATGATAGGAATCCTGGCTTATGTTTAATAGTAAAGAAGATATTGACAAGGTGTTCATGAAGTGGCATAATGACTTTGAATCTCCAAATTTTCAATATCACCATAGCATACCATTTCCCTCATAAAAACTCATTAAATTGCAACTGAAAATTGCAAGTAAACCTTTCAGCCTTAAGGAGAGTTTCTGTGCTTGAACAGAGAATAAACTGGTTGGTCTGAGCACAGGGTGTTTGGTAACCAATCTGAGTCCTCCCTAGAGTTAAGAGGCTTGACTCTCAGTTCTAGCCTCATAGCACTAGTGATTCAAATTCTTTAAAACATGCTCACATTCCCAAACACACACACACAGACTTCTAAGTGACTCCCTCACTATTGAGAGGCAATTCCCTTGCCATTGGGAAGGTCATTATTATTAAGAAAATAATACTATAACAGTAACAAGATAGCATTTATGTGCCAACCAGCCAACAAATTAGGATGCTCAAAGTAAACCAATAGGAGGCTTAGGCATTAATAACACGACATCTGAAAGAAGTACAGGGCATTTCCTCCCTCAGTACACATTTCAAAAGAAGTATGTTACATATTCCCCATAGACACTTGAGGTTTCTCTACATTACCAAGTGAAACACTGTCAAAAGCATGACACTTAGCCCACTTTACATCGAAATATAGATCCCCAATGCCATAGTATTTATAGCATCTATTGAAATAACTACAGGAAAGCCCACATGCATTGCTAAGAAGGGAATGATGTCACGACAGCATGTATATTTACAAGGCATTGAATGAGACACTGAGAGGGTGGCACCTGTGGCTCAGTGAGTAGGGCACTGGCCCCATATACTGAGAGTGGTGGGTTCGAACCTGGCCCCAGCCAAATCGCAACAAAAAAAATAGCCGGGTGCCTATAGTCCCAGCTACTACTCAGGAGGCTGAGGCAAGAGAATCACCTAAGCCCAAGAGCTGGAGATTGCTGTGAGCTGTGATGCCACAGCACTCTACCAAGAGTGACAAAATAAGACTCTGTCTCTAAAATAAAAAAGAATGAGACACTGAATTGCTAGGATAAAGTATATATAACACTATCAAAAGTTGTGAGATGTGTCTATGATCCTGACTTCAAATCACAATTGTAATCATTTCACAAAAATGCTAGCATCACCTTTAATTTCAAATGGAGAAAGGTCACATAATATTTTAAATTATCTAAGGATCTGGCATTTTATTGAAAATAAAAATACCTTTATTCATCATGAGAGTGAAATATCTAAGTCTCTAGGGTATAAGGGAGGAGATAGGAAATAACTAAAATACATAATATATAAAAATATATGGTATAAGTGCTATAAGAGAGCGCTAAGGTGAAAGGGAAAAGATAAGAATGCCTGAGTGCTACCTTTCCCTGATACCTTTCCCTTCTGAAGTAGTGAGAGAGCAATACATACAAGAGACAAAGATGAATAGGTACATTATCACCTTTGAATTAGCTGGACAAGGACCTAATACTCCATTGCAGGGTTCTCTGGTAAAGCTGGTTTAGAGAATGTGTCTGACACTCAAAACCTGCAGTGAGCTACTAGGCCCCAATCTTAACTCTCCTGCTACTCACCAGAAATGATGAGAATTTAGTAGTGTATAATAAAGAGGAACAAGGGAGACGTCCAAGAGAGCCCTGTCACAGCTTACCAATTACAACTTATGCGGGCAGTAGGGAGGAGAAGGAAGACATCTGAGCGCAAGGGAACATCAATTCACAGCAGCAAATGCATCCGCTAGTGAGCATGGCCCAATAAACTTCCTCTAATCTGATCAGACTGAGATATTGCAAAGAATAGGAGAGATTGAAGGAATCCCCCACCTTCCTTCTCCAAAATAGTGTTAAATACTTTGGAAACTCGAAGAAAAGAGGTATATTGGAACCAAGGGGAAAGTATATTTCTTCAATTATATTTCTTCCTCATCAGCTTCCTCAGCTCTTCTTCCTCTGCCTATCCCTTAAGTTTTCCTTCTACCATATACTACATTGATCCATCCTCAATTCAGATATAAAATACTACCTGGGTGCTCATTAATCCCAACTCTAAAGCTCTGTGAAGACCCGTCTTCTGAGCCTCGGATAGGATGCCACACATCTTATACACCACATATCCAACTTCATTCCTCTTCCCCTGATGGGATTATAAGGTCTATCAAATTTACCTCCAGCATTTCTCTCTCACATCCTCCACCAACCTGCTCCTTGTACATTATTTTTTTTTTAATCTCATTTTGTAGTACAACTATCCAGCCAATTTAGTAAACTAGAAATCTGGGCATCATCATTGACTCTCTCTCTCTCCCCCTTCTTAATCTCCAATATCAATCAAGAGAATGATGCCAGTATTAGCTATTAAGTATTTTATTTCTTTTCCTTTAATTCTCTCTCACCCCTAGATAATGTGAACATATTCCATCTACTGTAATTGGTCGACTTTTCCTCCTCAAATTCAACCTCAACATAGCTTCCTGCTTGGTGTAGCTAAAATGCAAATCTAGCTACGTCACTCTGCTGCTGAAATCTATTTGTGGTCCCCATCATCTACAGTTAGTAGTCCCCCACCTTTGTGGCACCATGAATTAGTTTGAAGAAAATTTTTCCACAGATGGTGGGGCATTCGATTCTTGTAAGGAGTGTACAACCTAGATCCTGTGTGAGAGCAGTGGACAGCACAATTCCTGCTCCTATGAGAATCTAATGCCACTGCTGTGACAGGAGGTGGAGCTTAGTCAGTGATGCCACCAATGGGTAGTAGTTGTAAATACAGATGTAACTTCTCTAGCTTGCCCTCCACCCACTTCCTGGTGTGTGGACCAGTTCCTAACTGGTTCCAGGGGTTGAGGGCCACAGATCTACAGGACAAATACCAGAGCAGTAGTTCCTTCCCAAACCCTGCCTGCCTCTCTGATCCCAGCTTCTGCTACTCCCATCCACTGCTACTCAAGCTCAAGCAATACCTACTTCCTGGTGGTCTCACTAAACACCTCCTTTTTAGGTTAGGCTCATACCAGCTCCAATATTTGGAAGAGCCTTCTACGCTATCTTCTTCAGCTAGGTAATTAATTCTTCACCATACTTTAAGATCCAGCATAGCTGCAAATTCCTCCAAAAATACTCCTGTGAATCACCTGTCACTTCACAAATAAGGCTGGATCATAGTCACCTCTCTGCTCCCATATGTGTTTATACCTATTGATCTCCTGGCCATCTCCTCTAGACTGTGTGGTCCTTGGTATTAGGATTGTGTGTCCTTTTGGAATATAGCAGGTGCCTATGAATGCACCTATTTATTGGCAGGAAGGAAGATAAGAAAGATTGAATAGAGTTTTGAAAATTATTTTGGTAACAACAGGTATGTACAAGAAGGGAATCTGAGGTGGAAAGAACCTCATGAGCAAAGAAATAAAATGTAAAACTCAAGGCAATGGGTGGATAAAGATATATGAGAGGAAAATAAGTTTGAAAATAAAGTTGGTCAGGTTGGCAAGGACAAGAATACCAGATTAAAGGCCCTGAACTTTGTAGAGGTGAACTCCTGAAGAATTTTGTGCAAGAATTTCTGTACTAAAATAGCTCTATAAAAGTAATCCACAGTTCTGGATAAGATGAATTAGAGGAATGAGAGTCTTGGGAAATAAGATAGAACTTAGAATGAGATAATAAGGCATTAAATCCCATCCTATTGGGAAACCAGATGGAGGCGAATTTTAGAATAGGAAAAAAGAGATAGATGTAAGAGAAATTTCAGGAGAAAAAACTGTCAGGGATTGGTAATATATTGCAAGTTTGGGGATGAAATAGAGAACTGGATGACTAAAAGAATGGTGCTATCATTCGACAGCAATGAAATTCACAGATGGTGCTAGTATAAAAGGATTTATGATAAATTCAAATTGGGGCATGTTGAGCTTGAAGGTTTAGGGGGAGAGATGTATCTAAAGATAAAGAACTCAGGAGAGTGACCTTGGGCTTCAAAAATAGATAAGGGAGTCACTTGTATAATTACAGGAATTGAGCAAGAAATGTAGATGTCTTTGTGATCTACCAACCTGAGAATATAAATAAGTTCACATTTTATCTAAATCACATTTTATCCCATTAATGTCTACAATGCACTTGTGCAAAGGCCTTGTAAGATAATATGAGAATTCAACCCTTCTCTCTCAGCTTTATATACTTTATTCTGGATGTGTCTGGGAATGTCTCACATCAGGGATAATTCATCCTGTATTCAGCACTCCAGCTTCTTGTCTACTTTCCACAGACCACATGCAAGAGCAGATGGACCAATAAAAAAATTCAGAAAAGAAAAGGTCAAAATGAACTTTTCAGATTCCAACACTACACACAGCATGGTTCCAACCAAGCTCTAGGGAGCCAGTGGAAGTTGTAAAAATATGAAACCATGAGGTCTTGGTGATGAAAGCATTCACATAATGGGTAAGGGAGTCACCAAGCACTTCCTGAGACTATGGGGGCAAAGGCTCTGGGCCAGATGACTAAAACCAGCATGGAAGTGAGAGGGCCAGACCAGCGCCATTTTGTTGTTTACTGCCTGAGTTATGTTCCTCATTTTGAGCCCCTGCCCCCATCTTAGATAATAAGCTTCAGCTTCCCCAAAGCCCTGACTTTTCCCCGAAATCAAACCTCCCAGCCAGCCAATCAGAAGTGCACCTCACCCCTCTTGCTCCATACCACCCCAAACCCCCTCCCTCACCTCAGTTAGGAAAATCCCCCACCCCTCAACCTGTACCAATCCGGAGCCTCCCCCTACTTCCCTATACCCGGACCACCAACCACCCCTACTTCCCCATGCGCCGACCACCAATGAAAAATGTACCCCACCCTTCTTCA